>JASANF010014123.1:0-17311 GCA_030248245.1 Trissonchulus sp. WLG1_4
TTTCTAACTATTCAACTTTTCAAATAAAATTTAAATTTTTAATTTTTTCTACATCCTTTATTGTTTTTCGTTACGTGTTATATTGTTTCATATTTTAAATATCAGTAAGTATATCACCGTGTCGCATTACGTTATTTTTATACTGTATTGATTATCAACATTTACCAAATTTTAAAGGAATTTACCGAAACCCAAAAACAAATAATTTAACTAAGTTATTAATAAGCTAGCTAGTCAACTGCTTCGAACTTTTCCGCTAGCAGTTGACTGCAATTTTCAAGCAGAGTTTCTTAGCTGGACTTCTGAAGCTAGTGCTAAGACACAAGGTCAGTTGAGGTCAAATTTGTCCAGTACTAACCTTGCGCTTCGCTATTACCTCCAATCAAACAATGAGTAACTGCTGGCAACTGACTGCTACTAATGTATATGATGTGTGTGTAGTGTGCGTGTGTGGTGTCTTTGCATGGAGAGCTAATAATCTTATTTATTTTACATGTCTGGCATTGGTTGCATTGCAATGCAATCCCAGCTATTGCTATATGCACCACTGGCACCACTTCCCCCTGAGTCTTGGTTAGTAGATTAGTTGATTTTGTGATGAAAGCAAGCTAAAAGTCAGAAGACACGGATGATATTGGCTTTTACTGTTGGGCTTAGTTATAATTTCTTAAGGTTAAATATCCATTCCTGCATTTATTACATTTTTGCAGAAAACCTCCTCAGTATATATTTTAATGAGCTTGCACAAGGGCGAAGGCAAAAGTACATGTACATCTGTGTGAATGTGATAAGCTATACTTACCTAACAACTAAAAATAGGTGCTAGACCATGTTATACTGCTTAATTTTGATCGATAAATAAGCAAAATAAATATATAACAGCCAAAAATGAGCAAGTATAGGGTGGTCGAGGAGTGCTACTTTTTGTCTGAGACGCCACGGAAGGGTACCTACTTATTAAAATTGGTATGGTTTAGTTTACAATGCCTGTACATATATAACAATGGAAGGTTTTAAAACGTAGATCATAAACCATCGTTCCCAAATCGTGTTCCAACTGTTCGCAGCAAAACAAGTGGGGTGAACTATCAAGTATCAACTATGCAAAAACAATTGTCCCCCCGACACTGGTGCTTGCTTGAAAACAGCTGTTGTGAGAGTTAATAGATAATGGCTTCAATTGGCCGAGCTGACATCACTAAAGTGAAGCCGGCTTCACTTCCAACTGAAGCCGCTCAAAAGTGAGACTGAAGCCGGCTTCACTTTACCTTAATTCTGATCTGTGCGCAGGTGCCTGCGTCTTGGGGCTAGAAATACACACCAAACATCAGAACTTTTTGCTTTGTGCAACGTAAAGCCGGTGTCACGGGGTAAATCTTCCCCCCGAGTGAATCTTCCCCCCGGAAGAAACACCCCGGGGTAGATCTTCCCCCCGGAAAAACACTCCGGGGTAAATTTTCCCCTCGGAATATTTACCCCGAAGAAAAATGCAGCTATATTTACCACATATTTTGCCGCTGAAGCGGAAACCGGTTCATTCTGTCTGTTAATAGGCTGTTCGTGACCGAGTCTGTGTCAGTGTCTGTAACAGTAGTTCAATTCAAACTTCTCCGGATATCTGTAACAAGTTGTCCGAGGAGGGTCCGTAAAGGCTGTCGGGACTCGTGACCGTGAGGTCCGGTAGACAAGTTGAATTCAGATCACATTTTGTCCGTATCTTTAAGCAACCAGTGAACCCGCCAGCCAGATAACAGCTTTATTGGTCACGTGTGTGGGCGTGCACTAAAATTCCTCCCCGCACTGCAAAGTTTTGTTAGGTTGGTCACTTGGTCGTAACTCGTAACATCAGCTCAGTCAATAGCTTCAATTTAGTGTACTTCGAACGTCTCATTCTCACACGCTTGGTAGTTTGGTACGCTGCAAAATGTGTAGGCATTATTTTATAGGTATGTATATACACGCACTGTCCGTAAGTAAAATGCCCGCGGTAATATGAATTCTGCTTACGGAAACGGACGCGGGCAAATGTTACGGACAACCTTCCAGTCAGACACCGACACGGCGACACGTACAGGTTAACAGCTACGGACATTTTTGGACTAGTACGAACTAGGCTTAACTATGTCGCAACTACATATTGGAACTATGAAACAGGAGTCCGCTTTAAACGAAAAGTTTTAGTCTATGTATATACCTAAGGCAAACTTTTCAGATACATACAGTACCAATCAAAAATAGAGTCTGATGCTCGTACGAGCACGAGCACTTGGTGACCATTCTCGCAGAAATTGAGGTGCGCGCGAGCACTGCTCGAAAGCAGTCCAATTTTATTGACATTAACGTGGCTGCCCGCAGTCAACAGCTGACTTGCGTTCGTGTGATAAAGGGGGGCTTAGAACGGAGCTCAATTTGTGAAAAATAAGTGAGAAAGAGTATTGAGTATACTATTTCACTCAACCTAGATTTACCTAGATTTTAAGTATGTTTTATTATTTAATTATTGACCCTATTTCACTCTCAGCATAACTGGAGCCTTTCTTGCCCAATTTCGACCTTAATTTATAGCAAAAGTTAGCCAGGCTTTTGTTCAACTCAGCATCACAACTAAGATTGTCCAGCAAAAGAACGGATGAAGTAATTACGGGTCCTGACGACATAGTTCGTAATGTCCCCGTGTATATATTAATCATAATCAATATAGCTATACGTAAAATTTGCAGTTCAAACATTAATCTTTTTATGTTTCTGACATTTTGCAATTAGGCACGAAATAAGTTAATGATAAATAAAGTAAAGAGGTAAAGTAAGAGAGTAAAATAAAGTAAGAAAGTAAAATAAAGTAAGATAAGTAAAGTAAATAAATAATAATAATAAAGTGAATTAGTTGCTAGAATTTTATTACAGTTATTACGGACATCAAAAAAGTACGTTTAGATTTTATAAACGCTAATTTGGGATATGTTAGCCTCAATCTTTTCATAACACTAATAACCTTCCTGAGAAGAATGAAAGTTTTCATCGAAGAAACGCAAAATTTGGTTTTCTGAATATTTCTAGAGAAGTTTATTTCTCTTTAGAAATAATTCGCTGCAACGGGGGCATTCAATGTACTATGTCGCATCCTAATAAAATATTTTTTGCCCACAAGTAATTTTTCATTAAACGGAAATCATAGATTTGACTCAAACACAAAGGTATCATTTTGGGTAAGAAGTTATGCATTGTTATAATCAAAAATATTAATTAACTCATTTCTAGTTGCCCCCCTTAAACAAACCATGTGTGTCATATTAAAAGCTGAGGCCGAAACCTGACCTGTGGTATAAATTGGAGCTGAGGCTGACCACGAAATGTTTTGCTACTAAGTTGAATGTTTAAAGGGGAAGCGACAATAGTAAAACTTATAATTAGCTATTTTATCAACTTTGTAAAAAATCAAATAGGGAATATTGGAAAACGGGCAAGAATTCTGTTAGTTTAATCGTTAAGGTATATCTGTGACATAAGTTTTTCTACATTTCAAGCCTATTTGAATTCCAGGCTTCCTTTATCGCGAGTGACACGAACGCAAGTCAGCTGTTGACTGCGGGCAGCCACGTTAATGTCAATAAAATTGGACTGCTTTCGAGCAGTGCTCGCGCGCACCTCAATTTCTGCGAGCATGGTCACCAAGTGCTCGTGCTCGTACGAGCATCAGACTCTATTTTTGATTGGTACTGTACCTATGTATGTATGTTGCATTTTCAGCACCATCTTAGGTTAGGTATTAACAAGCAGCAATTTCATGCAAAATCTATAGAGTTCTTATCCATGGTCACGACCAGCCTTGCGGTCTGCACCAGTATCAGTAATTTTGAGTGCAAATCATATTCGGTAGAAGCTAAATCACTTGGAAGAAATTGCTTCAAAGGAAGTTAAACCTGTCGCTACCCACTATATATTTATTTTAAACATGCGGAATGGTTTTCTGGCATTAGGGCCTATGTCCGTATGTCCGTTCAGCTGACAAAATTATGAAAAAATCGACACTAATAAAATCGACACTAATAGTGTAGAAGTTCAGATCGTGGCGTGATTATTTCGTAAGATTGTCGGTTGAAGGGACATAGGGCTGTAAGTATGAATGAATAGACTGTCCTCTAGGAAGATCCAGTCTTACAATTTACTTGGTATTTAGGACAAAGCTTCGCTATTTTGGTCATGAAGTATATATATACCAGTAACCAACTGTAAACTTTTCGTCATGTCATTCAATGCAAGAATAATAAAATTTTACAATTCGCAATCACCTATAAACATTCAAAAATCGGTGAATGCAGCCCCGAAACATCTTCTGGAATTTTTTTTAACTTTTTTGGGCTAGTTATTTTAATTAAAGGCATATATTAGGAATTTTTTGGCAATTCACAGCACAGAAATGTGTGGCACTTTTCTGACAGATTTAGACCTAACGGTTAGATTCTGGTAGAAACAGCCTAAATCAGGCATCATTTATTGGATAACCGCATGCAGAACATGGCCTTTTAAGCTATTTTTGCTCGTACCGCTACTTGGTGGAACCAAGAGTACATAATAGCGTCTCACTCTATATAGAAGAAGAGTGAGACACTCTCCAGCCTGCCTGTGTTCTAGCACAGGCAGATGCGCTGGTCGTTTTCAGGCTACATGTTGACATTCTATGCAACATGTGACTGGCCAATCAGAAGCGAGCTTCTATTCTCTGATTGGCAGACGCCTGTGCACGTGCTCCAATCATAAAACAGGATAGGGATACAGGTTCATAACTCATTATTTATTCATAGTCTGCTTGTAAAAACATTAAAAAAGGTTTGCAAATACCTTTGGGGATATTTTGGCAAACTTTCAGCGAAATTGATTGAGAAAGTTTTAAGAAATTCAGAAAAGTTTATATCTCACAAGTTTCTCCATCAATTTAGCTGAAAGTTTGCCAAAATATCCCTAAAGGTATTTGCAAACCTTTTTTAATGTTTGTGCAAGCAGACTATGAATAAATAATGAGTTATTAAGCTTTTATCCCTATCTTAATGCTTATCAACGCATCAGCGATTATATACTAAAGTGTGTTACGCAGGGAATCTACACGCTGATTGGCCAGTCACATGTTGCATAGAATGTCAACATGTAGCCTGAAAACGACCAGCGCATCTGCCTGTGCTAGAACACAGGCAGGCTGGAGAGTGTCTCACTCTTCTTCTATATAGAGTGAGACGCTATTATGTACTCTTGGTGGAACTCATACGTGAGTAGTTTGCAAATTCTGGGTGGGGGGAAGTATATACTAGTTGTTTTTCAATATTTTTGAGCTGCTGTATTTTACTTATTAGTTCTGGGTGGAACTTTGCCTGTTTTATAAGCTACTTAAACAAACTTGAACTTGAATCCATCCCATAGTTTTTGAAACAAAAAATGACGGGTGCTTTGGAAATAAAAAACACCAAAATTAAATAAACAAGCACTTTTGTTGACGAGCGTACTTATTTTCACTCGACGACAGTTAGTATTATTTTACCGTTTCGGTAAAATGTAGCGCGGTCTGTACAAAAATGGCGAAAATTACTACAATGCTACAGCAATAACTCACATATTCGTGAATGCATAATCCCAGTAACATAATACTCAGTTTCGTGCCATACATTGTATATGTACTGGTACATGCCATACAACCATGCCCGAATTGACGACTTAGGCTCAAAGACACATCAAAGCCTGAACACTCACTGTCACAGCCACACGTGCTGTTAGCTGTTATACCACACACAAAGCTTTGTTCGAGACAGAAGTTCTATTCAAAACTGGATTTTTTTGCGCGGAACTGTGCTATCGGAGGCTTTCGTTTCAAATGTAGTGAAAGCTTAAGTGACTACGTGGGCGCTACCCTGCTGCACTGAACTCAGAGCATTGCCAAAAATTTCATATTACAGCCTACCCGTGTCGGCTCAGATCCTATTCACTGCCATTTTCGTGGAACTAAACTTTCAATAAACTACGCCTTGTCACTTCCACACCTTATATACACTAATTAATACATGGGGCTTGATGGCACCCGGTAAAGTTTTGAAATCGCATACATATGATATTAGTTTCCACAATCCACTACAATATATCGTGATTTTTTATGTTTTGCAAATGCCACAAAATACAGTTCTTATATTTAGTAAAACCTTATCATATTTCTAGCAGTAGCACTTCTCCAAACTAGTCGATGCTGACAGTTTAAGCTTACAAGGCACCGTCGCAAAGACGAGTCTGCTGCTACATGTGCAGAATATTTGTCGGCGTTTACGCTTTTGTTCTTCCTTCTTGCTATATAAAACTTCGATCACCTTAATCGTGGTTGTGGCATCTCGCCATTTCTATTCACTACACAGCACGTATATGCGTATTCTCACAACACAATTAATACAGTTCATGTGTTGTCAAATCTGACTTGCAGTCCATGCAGACACTTGAACACATACGCACACACACACGTACACACACAGCCGATGCATCAGCAGGCAAGCTGATATCAGCAGTGCAGTTCAATGCACTGAAACTGAGCATGATTTACATACATTTTCAGTTTCAGTGCATTGACTGAAATTAGTATGCACGGCCGCTGAGGCGGCCGCGCAAAAACACTCAATTTGTCATTTTTGGGCTTACAGTAACCCACGAAACTAACACCAATAGCAACAACAACAAAAGTTGGCTAGCTGCCTGGCCAGCTTACACACAAAACACGATCACACATAATGGTAAGTTTACACACAAACACACACACAATTTTGTCCAAGCGATTACACGTAGCACGTGTAATTCGCTAGGGCAAATCAAATGTAAGGTCCTGTCGCTACTGTGGTAGCGACAGGAAAAATGAATTTTTTCATAAGTGAATGATGAATTGTTTAATTTCATTCATTACAGACTCTCAATTTAAGAATTTTACCCTATCATGCCCGGAAGCTCAAATGATGCGCCACCACATCGGGGCTATAAAACTTGACCAAAATTTTAGTTACAATTTTAGTTTATTTATTCTACTTTATTCAAGGTAATACGGTATGCTTAATGAATTAATTAAGAGATAGAAACTTTGGGGATTAGGTATTCTGGTAGGGTATTAGATACCTAAGTAAGACGTAATTACAATTTATTCCCTTTACGGAAGAGGGATGGCCAGTCCTGGGCATCACCTGGATTCACCCATGTGACACCGGTACCAATATACCTACAGTATTTTTCCTGTTGTGCCACAGCACAACAGGTCTTTAATTTTGATTCTGGCGTTATAACACTAAACTGTGCAAGATTTGCGTCTGCGTCTTAAACAACGTCAGCTCATATGTGAGTAACACTCTGGACCTTTGGCTATGCAGCGGCGGTTTCAATAAAGTTTATTCCCGGCTCAGGCAGCCATACACAGACAGACTCACTACAAGACTGAACAGCAGAACAGAACACAAACCTAATTTGCATACCGCACGCAGGCACAGAATACGTATATGCATACATTACAGTCAGTCACACAGTACGTATATAGGCGCTAAGCCAGTCACTAGGATAGTTACAGGATAACTTGATCGTTCAGGCAACACGCCCCCCCCCCTTTCGAGAAGGACCGCCCCGGTCCCCTGGATGGCATCGCTTCCGAGACTGTTGAGGACGGGGATTGTTTGGGTAGAGTCGGGGTGACATCACGTAGTGCAGGCGACTGATCTCGGAGAAGTAGGTCGCCCATTGATGCCATAGCCTGGTGACTCCACCGTGATTCAGATGGAATCTGTCAGGGCACAGGATTTGGTCTCGAAGATCGCCGGTGTCACCGTCTATAAAGGCCTCGAGAAGGACGCCAGTCGGTGAAATAATTTGGAAATGTGGAGGCGAGAAGGCCTCGGTGAACCATTGCACCATGCGGTCGTTGAACCGGGAAACGTTTGGAATGGAACTGTGAGGCAGTGGTAGGCTCAGCAACACCTTGGGCATAGCGGGTTGTTGGCTAAACGCAGCAACGCCGATTTCAGAGCGTCCCAGTTCCGCTGCCAACTGCGTTCCGAGCGTTTCGCAACATTGATTCCACAATGTATGATTAGGAAGCGAAATTTGGCAGGTTGACAAGTTCCGAATCGACGCTCTATCTCATATGCCATTTCGAAGAATTGCGCCCCCGAGATGCTCACCACTCCTTGCTGAATCTTCTCCATTTGCCGACACTGCGAGTCAGCTAGCACCATCAAGGCCTTTTCTTGCCAATCGAGCTCGAGAAGGAACTCAGACAAGAGTCCACAAATGGGATACGTGACATTGATCGTGCCACTTTTGTACTCCTTAGCTAGCCTTTCCAATAAGGATCCGTAAATATTGAATCCCATTGGACTAGCTTCATCCAGACCTCGCAGGTGTCGATTCGCAGTGAAACCGGTAGCCAAGACTCGCTCGCTTCGGCCGGATGTGCACAGGAACGAACCATCATTGGCCAACAGGGCTTCGCGAAACAGCGGGTCTTCATTCACTACTTCGGCCATGATTGCGTAATAGGTTTCGGCTGAAAAGTCTAACAGCCAAGCTGTGCTTTCTTTGAAGCCATTCTTGTGGGCGGTTAGCACTCTGGACTCTGAATCCAGCGATCCGAGTTCAAATCTCGGTGAGACCTCCAGTAACACTCTGGACCTTTGGCTATGCAGCGGCGGTTTCAATAAAGTTTATTCCCGGCTCAGGCAGCCATACACAGACAGACTCCCCACAAGACTGAACAGCAGAACAGAACACAAACCTAATTTGCATACCGCACGCAGGCACAGAATACGTATATGCATACATTACAGTCAGTCACACAGTATGTATATAGGCGCTAAGCCAGTCACTAGGATAGTTACAGGATAACTTGATCGTTCAGGCAACAAATCGTTCTTGCAAATCAAATTTTGGCTGATATTGTGACTGCTGCTTAAATGTCCGAAGCCGAATTCGTCGGGGATTAGCGTATCAGGATAACAAGCAGGTATCCTGACAAAACAAATGGCTGTGCAGTTGCTAAACGAAAATAGCGAGTAAGCTATTTTCTGGACTTGTGATGAAATAGCCAGAAGGCTATTTCGTAACATCAGGTTACTTTTATTTTATTGACAGTTTCAACAGCGAGAAAGCTATTAAAATACAATACAGACAAAGAAGCATAACGACAGGAATAAACAGCAAGAAAGCTTATTACAGCAAGCATCACAGTGACCAACAAGTAGCGAGTAGGCTACAATGGGTTACACGAACTGGATCTTGTTTGTTCTTGGACGTAGACTGTAAGGTTGCTTCTCATTCGGCTGATCTAGACGCTGTTGTGCTGGCGTTGGTGTTGTACCTGCTTCGTGATACGGCTTTAGCCTGTTGTGGTGAATCCATTCGGCTGAACTGTGACCTTCTACAGGGCTAACTCTGAAGTTCTTTCTTTCCACATCTGTCTCTACAACTCGATAAGGACCACGCCACAAGTGAGATAGTTTGCGGCTGGTTCCTGTGGTGATTGCCGGATTGAAAACCAAAACTTTGTCTCCACTGTACTCAGTGATTTTGGTTTTCCGATCATATCTCAGCTTTATATCTGCTTTTGCTTTAAGCATAATTTTTATTGCGGCTTCTCTAGCTATATACGCTTGAGCCATTACATTGCTAAGGTAGTCGTCAGTGTCCACGAACCTATGGCCAGGTGGCATAAGACCAATGTTCAGAGGGAACACGGAGTCTCTTCCGTATACCAGTTCGAACGGTGATCTACCAGTGCTTTCTTGAATTGCCGTGTTGTAAGCAAACGTGACGTGGGGCAAGTATTTGTCCCAGTCTCGATGATCATCGGCAACGTACATCTTTAGCATATCTTCCACCGTTCTGTTCCAGAGCTCTACCAGTCCTTGCAACTGTGGGTGATACGCCGTGGAGCTGGCTCTGGTCGTTCCGGTGAGATCGCACAATTGTTTCATAATCTCAGCCATAAAGTTAGTGCCTTGGTCGTGGCGTAGCACTTTAGGTGCTCCGTGTCTGCAGACAATGCGTTCAATAAACAGCTGCGCTGTAGTGGCGGCGGTTTTGTCTGGCACCGCGCAACTTTCGACATATTTTGTGAAATCGTCTACAAAAATAATGGCGTAGGTATCTGTTTCCAGAACTGGTTTCTGTCAGTTCCAATACGTCAGTGACAACGCTTTGAAATGGCGCCGAAGCTGTGATTGGCACTAATGTTTCTCGTGGCTTTGTGATCAAAGTTTTTCCGGTTTGGCACTGGTTACAGTTACGACAATAGTCTCGAACGTGTTGTCTCATTTTCGGCCAAAAATACTGTACCCGCAGTTCACCGTAGGTTCTTTCGAATGCAAGATGTCCTCCAAACGGTGAATCGTGAATAGTGCGCAAGATGTCGTTGGTTAGATGTGCTGGTACGACTATTCGCTTGTTGTCATAATACAGCACTTTGTCAGTCAACGCGCAACGATTCGCAACTTGTTTGATTTTGTTTCGCATGTCCGGACTGTCGGGTAGTGTTCCAGTTTCTAGCAGTTCAACAACTTGATACAAAAGAGCATCTTTCCTCTGCTCTTCAGCAAGGTTGATGTCCATATTATCCAAAGCTTGGCCTGTATAACAGACTTGTACGGCTTTGTCGGAACACAATTGGCTGGGTGCCAAACGTGACAAAAAATCAGCGTTTGCGTTTTGTTTTCCGTTTTTGTATCGAACTTTGATGTCACGTCCTTGCAGGGTGGTGAACCATTTTCCTGCTCTCACACTTGTGTTTTTCTGATCCAAAATGTACTGCAAAGGCTTGTGATCAGTCATAAGCACAAATGGTAGACCATATATATACGGTTCAAAATCAGGCAACATGTGTATGTGCGTGTGTCACCTAGATTTTCAGTGTATTCGTTGCTTAGTCCTACAGCTTCCCTGAAGTGAATCGACTGTTCTGCTATAAGACCGAAACGTCGGGTCGAAAATTTTCAAAAAGGAGCCACCGGAGTGGATTCGAACCACCAACCTTCCGATTACGGATCAAACGCCCTACCAACTGAGCTAACCGGCCACATAAAAACAAGTGATGTGAAGCAGTATCAAGTAAAATGAAAAACAGAGCTACTCAAGTGTCAGTCTGAACTGAAGATAAAAACGCCAATTAGAGCTTCAATGTAAATTGAAATAAAATTAAATTCAAACAAGAATCTCATATACCGTGGGTGGTTACCTACATATTTAATGTTTCTGTGTCTCTTGGAAAAGTTCTGGTGATTAGTTAGCGTGACCAGTCATTAACGGTTCACCTCGGGAACGTCTGACATAAAACGTATACTTAAGTAAAAATTTAGATGTTTTTGTATGAGTGTAATTTAGGTAATTGTACGTTTAAGTACATTTTGAACAGATACTTTCATTGGCGGATTTCGTGCAAAATGTAGCCACTCGATTGTCATTCAATACACTATATGCACTTATCACTCAGTAAAAGATCTCGTTCGTACATAATTTGATGTAAGATAAAAATACTTCAAGTTTTGGCTGCATAAACAACTTTATTGTATGTAAGACAAAAACGCGTTGAATCTTTTGCATACACATTTTGCAGTAACATAATTGTTTGCTGCACAACAGGTTTTAGCTGACCTACTGGTCAGCTTACTTGAAAGTAATTCTTAATACTTACTGAAGGTTTTGCCGCAGATTGGGCTTGTTAAGCTTAGTTCAGTACTCAGCACACTGACACATCACAGTGACGAAATGCATCCAGTATGACCTCGTAAGTCTAAAATCAACCCCGCTTTGGTCAGCAAACAAATTTATTTCTGGCTCGAAGACTACTTTACTTTGGCCAATAAACCTTGTTTGTACTTTGTATCTAACAGCTACCCACCCACCTTTGACATTGACAATTATGCATGTTAGAGTTGACTGAAAACAGGAAATAGTAAAACTACATATTACAAACTTTGGTCATTAAACATATTAAACAAATTTGGCTCATCCTCAAACAGTAACACTACTTTGGCTAAGGTTCACGTTGGCCAACAAACTTATAGTAAGTAAAGTAAGTTAATGACTAAAGATTTACTCTTCCAACATGATGATTTACTGTGTAGTAATTAATTTCACGCCGTTTATGTCGGAATTAGCACCTTTTAGGGTTGTTTTTGTTTACTTGTTTACAAGATGGAGTGAAAAATGCACCATACCTACCTACGCAAATAGTTAAAAGTAATATGTAAAAAGTCCGTCAAGCGGACTCATGGTCATGATTCATTCATAGTCCAATAGGTAGTTGTGTTATTATTAGTGTGAATGTGTAAAATAGGACTCAAGCCTGAATTTCTCTTCGGGGTAAATCTTCCGGGGGGAAGATTCACCCCGGGGTGTTTCTTCCGGGGGGAAGATTTACCCCGGGGTGTTTCTTCCGGGGGAAGATTTACCCCGGGGTGTTTCTTCCGGGGGGAAGATTCACTCGGGGGGAAGATTTACCCCGTGACACCGGCAGTAATTATGAACCTATTGCACATATTTATTTTATCCAAATTACGTTTCTGCAAGAAACCATTTGGGCCATTCAATATGCTCTACAGTAGAGATGGGATCGGTTGCACTGGAACCGGATGGAACCGGAACCGGAACCGAACCGGCAGCAATTTTGGAACCGGAACCGGCATGGTGCCGGTTCCAACCGGTTCCATCATTTTTTTCGGTGGCCATCAATGGTTTTATACAGTTCTGTCTGTCCTTTTTAATTTTGCTACTGAACCTGCCATATTTTATATTTTATGTGCAGGCTTTTTATGATGCAGCTAACTTTGGTGACTAACTTCTCCTCCGTTTTTAAAAAATATCGACCTCATGGGATCAGTCCAAAGAAGCTACACTAAACGGATCCCTGGTTTAGTCTGTCTTCCAAAGATCGACTGACAAGTGACAACTTGTGAGCTCGATTCTCTTGAAGTGAGAAAAGTGATTTTTGATTTATGTGTTGTTTATAAGATTGTTCATGGTTTAATTGATTTACCCTTCAATACATTTTTGAATACGCTCCCATTTGCAGTTTCCGTGGAGATCAATGTTTAAAAGTGAAGGGTGGATTTCACAAAGGTGGTTTTACTAAACCACGGTTTTACGTACGTTTTTATATGATTTGCACATAATTTCATTACGAAATATCGCCTGATTCGTTACGAATTTAGCAGATTTTCTTAAACCATGGTTTTAGCTCAGTTGAAATTTCAAACCTGCAGCATAGCAGGTCTCTATTTTGCTCAAGTAGTTGTCGAAAAATTTGTTTGAAAATAGTGTTTTTTCAATGTTGCTCAACGTATTTTGGAAATTTTTGTAGAAAGGTTTGCCTATACATACGACTTGCTTGAAAAGTTGCAGCTTGCAATCTGCTGCATAAAACTATTTTTAAACGTACTAAAAGCCATATAGAATTTTTTGGTATATCGATTTGACGAGTTTTCCTATTGAAAAATTGGTTAAAAATTTAAGTTGACCCAAATTTGATGCTATGTACATCAAATGAAAGCTAGTTTAAATTTGAAGAACTTTAATTCTTGAGATAACCAACTAAAACTTGACTGAAAAGTTTTATCCCCCAAAATCGGTTGTTCAGAGCGCCACCTTACAGTTGGAGGAAAGGCTAGATAATTTTGTGTGCGCGCTCACATTCGACAGCAAATTTTTCGACAGAAAACAGTACAAAAGCGATTATATCGATCAGGTAATCAATCCTTTGTATACTTATATCTTGGAAATTCATGCCATTTTGTCAATTATAAAGTTATCAAAGCGTAAAAAACATATGTAAAATATAAAAATAGAAAAAATTACGTAAATCATCAATAAAAAAGTGGAACCGAATTTGGAACCGGGAACCGGCAATTTTCTAGAACCGGAACCGGAACCGGTAAAGTGGAACCGGTCCCAGCTCTACTCTACAGGTCTACAATTAGGACGAAAGTTGGTGATTTGTAATGAAAATAGCTATCCCTCGGACAGGCCGAGTCAACGAAACTCCCAGAGGGCATCAAAGTCACAGAGGGCAGTGTGAAAAAAATGCAAATACGTATTTCATTATCACTGGGATCCGCTAGTTAACTGAAATAGGATCCTGATCTCAGCTCTAATAATATAATTGTATGCCGACAAAAAACACTTAACAGCCGAAGCTGGTTTATTTTAAGCTACAAAACACAAGCAATATAGTACATCCGCACGTGCTAATTCGTACAAAAGTTTAGCAGCTTTTACCATTATCAATAAATGTTATTTAATCATAGTCTGTTTTAGCTTGTCAAGAATACATATGGGCGAGGAAAAATCTCAAAACATCTGAAAAATTGATCAATTTTCAGCTCAAGCTTCCGCTTTATCACGTTAAAAAGCTTGGCTCTATAATCCTGTGAATAAAGCTTAATTCACCCCTCAATTTTAAGTTGTAGAAAAATGAAAAAATAGAATGTACCAAGAATAGACACTTGAAAATAAATAATCACTCACATTAGTCACATTTGAATACTAAAAAGTTATTTCAGCTTTGCAAATAATTTTTCTAAACTTACCCTTTTAAAACATTCAAATCAGTCAAATATTCACATCACTACCTTTACAAAGTAAAATGTCAATCAGACAAAACATTAGTACATCGTCGCTTTACCGTATCACCGACAAGATTAGTTAAGCATAAAAAAATGTTGCACATTAAAATGACCGATAAAATGCTAACACGAATCACAAAAACTAGAAGTAACATAGCAAAAAACATTTTATATACCAGGCAAAAATTACAGCAATTCGTACTTTAAATAACAAAACACATAATCAATAGTAGACTGAAGTCAAAAGATTCCCGGGAAATAGGACCACCTGATTTCTTTCGATGTCTATTCTGTTTTACGCATGCAATTAGAGTTGGTTGAATTTTTTGCCCCGGTCAACGCTACACTATTTTTAAATACGAAAATTTTATTTCCCTGAAGATGGACTTTTTACTTGTTGTTGCTGGAAACATAAACATAAGTGTTCTTACACGAAAATTGCGGCTCACTGGGTAAAGTGTTTCCAAGTTTCTATTTACTTCGCTAAAGATCCAAAGCGGTTGAAAAATATGAGTCCTGAGAGCTAGGATTTGACTAAGGCCCGGGATGCTCTTGAGCCAAGTGAGTACCATATTGGTGTTTAACAGTCCAAAACTCCAAAGTGTGGCTAACCGCGCACCGAAGATTCAATGCACCAACTTGCGGGGTCTTAGAACGTAGAACGTCTTATTGGCTGGGCTACGAGGCCACCTGTCTAGGAACACTGGCCGGTGTATAATCGTGAAGGTACGCTTAACAAAAAAAATAAAAAACACTACGTTACTATTTTACCACAGAAATATGGATAAATAATCAGCAAAGTTAATAATAGTAATACAAAATACAATGCATTTACAACGCATAATCAAAAAAGATTAGAGTACAGGGTAAAAATGAACATAATTCAATTTTTTCAAACAAAACAAAGTAACAACAGAAATTTTTCAGTGCCAAAGTTCCTTCCCCCACCTCATAATTTACACATTAGTGTAAGGTGCCAACCCCACACTAAAAAGTTCAACTATTCAACTTAAACAAATAAATATGTAATTTACTAATACTGAAGACTTCCAAATTTAATAAGATGAGCATACAAGGTTGCGATTACTTTCTGTTTTAAGTAAGATTTGAGCAACTAAACCCTTCCTTGTAAATTTCACCCAATTATGTAATCAGCTATCACTGATTTGTTAATCTGTTCTTTACCCACACGTCACAAAAAAACAGCACGTGAATTATTTTTAAACACTGAGAACCGAGTGCAAATACTATAATATATCAAGGAGCTCAATAAAAATCCATTTCAAGTTTTCGAATAGTTTTTAAGTTTTGAATTACAACACAGTATGGTAATGAAAACTGGCTTGTAACAGTATAGTCGCAACATGCGACACAACGCCAAATTTCATGAAGCTACTTTGTTTCGACGCTGTAATGTGTAAATCGCACAAGAAAGTTGACTCTAATTAGCTAAATTCTTCAAGTCAATTACTCAACAATGCACACAAGTTAGCTTACAGAACTGAGACAAGTGTAATACCCCACTATGTGATCTCGTTTCTACATTCAAACACTTTCAAATGTACAGTGATTCACTTGTCTGTAAAATTTAAAAGACAAATATTCGAAAGTGACATGTACAAAACGAGGACAAAAAATTAGTAGATGAACTACCATTCTATGAGACGGGATTAACAAAATGGTGTTTTATCTCAAAACCGTCTTTAAAGTGAGTACACGACCAGACGACATATTAAAATGCCCATTAACTTCTATTTCAATAGAAATTAACAAATTTGGGATTTTGTAAATTTAAACACCATTTCTGAATCCTGACCAATAATAGATCGTATGAATAATCATAAAGCCAGTCACAATCCACAAAGTTCGATCAAATAACAGCATTCCATTTTTATGTATATACAATATACATTGAATTTTCAAATGTTCAACTTGACGATATGAGTTTAAAACTGGCTTTATGCATTACCCCCATCCCTATGTACACCAGGTACATGATCATAAACGTTGTATCCCGTAGATCGCCAGGCCGTACAAAGTCCTCTACAATCATCTACGAGGCGGCCCAGGCCTCTAGTTCTGCCATGTCTGGGTCCTCCTCCACCTTGTGTTTGTCTTCTGAAAATAAACAAAAACGATAAAAGGAATAAAATATCACATGGATATGTTATCGAAGATCCACTAGCACAGACTTAAAATAGGTTTAGGTAGGAACTGGTGCGTGTTAAGCACAGGGCAAAGTATATACTTCCATATTTGCTAAGCGCGCAAAACAATTCAATGCGATTCATCCAGTGTACCTGTACACAATACATGGACACAGTGTTTCAGCTTGGAAAGTATGGTCCGTATGGCCATTTCGCCTTAAGAAGAGTAGGAGACCATCACTGGGTTAGGCTTAACGAAACTAAATGACAACAAAAACTGCAACACTAAATTATAATAATGTTACTAGTAGATTTGGCTGGGAGTTGCTGTGCAGGAACTTCGGGAAGTTTGTCGCCAGGCGTCGGGCCTACGTTCAGCAGTTGCGAATCTAATTCCTCTTGCTCTAGCTCTTCCAATTCTGCCATTAATTCGTCCTAAAACAGATAACAAACATAAAACAGCATTGTTAGTTTGCATTAAGTTGCATAAAGATATTGCACAAAACAGGGGGTTTTTTTGTGCAAAATACTGTGCATTTGCACAATTGAAAA
>JASANF010014124.1:0-21302 GCA_030248245.1 Trissonchulus sp. WLG1_4
AGCAATGTGAAGACTTATCCAAATGAAACTATGCATGTATTGAGACACCTACAAGTGAATTTAGACTAAATCGGAATTAAACTTTATCAAGTCATATTCTTTCCAAAATGAAACATAACACAAAAACTTAAAAAAATGGCTAATTTGCGATATTTCACAGCGTATTTTGGACAAACTGTCAAAATTTTAACAAAACAAATACATGTGCTTACGGTCCATTTTTGGTCTGTAAAATGGAAAAACCGCTAATAAATAGCTTCTAAAGCAACCGAGTAACAGCTCATCAAAAAGCTGCACATACGAAACTACCACGTCAAGTCCGTTTAGTCCGCTTAAAAAGCAGCGCACTAAAAGTTAAGTCCGTTTAATCCGAAAGTTTTGGAATGGTATTTTCAAGCTTAATTTTTAAACCGTTTCGTAAGATTATAATTAACCTTTAATCCGGTAAAGGAATAGGCCCTTAGCTTCCATCGAGTCTTGTCACTTCGTACGGGCTCTTTTCCGAAATCCATTTCCCTAAAACTCAGCAGACGACATATTTCTGATGGATAGTCGATACTCGATAGTTCCATACCCTTTCCCAGGCGGCATAAACGTTCGAACTTCCGGTAATTTACGAGTTAGTCCTAGTACAATGTTTCCGTAAATGACGCAGTTGCACGTTATTGTTCATGCAAAATTAGAATTAGTCTGAGGATGAGCATAGTTGAATATTGTGTTAATATTTCTCAGAAAAAAACTTAATTACCTACTGTAGTTTTGAGCCGGTACTAGTTGTAATGCATGAATCAAATTAGGTTACAGGTTTAGTCCATGCGTTTACGGGCGAGCTTTTATCACTTATCAAAGTCACTGCATTTCGGGACGTAGTGATTTCTCGTTTACCAGAAAACAAATAGCATTGCTGAAGCCAATTTATGAGAAACAATAGAAGATGCAAAATACTGATCAAAGAGCCACCAATCTGAAACAAAGTCTACTTGAGAGTTGAAGCACAACAAAAAAAAGAAGCTTTCAGTTTAAATCTTACCCGACTGGTTTTTAGTAATACCAAAAATATATAATATTATTAGTAGTATAATATATTCAGAATACATAATACTGTACTCTTGATAATACGTATTACATAGTTATATTCGTTGTAATATTGCACAGTGTAGTAATTTTTAAAATGACAGCTTCTAACAGCTGTTTTATCTCTGACATATTTTGGTTTATTTCTTGTTGAGAAGTCTATGCATACCGAACCTACTTGCCGCCGGTATGTTACCAGTCATATACGGCCGTTTGCACCAACCTAATTCTCGAGCTATTCCTATTTACCTCTTAGCTATCTTCTCGAGTGTTGTTCCCATCTTGCAATATTTTAGAATTGTATTCAATGTATGGTAATTATTTAATAGGCACCCATTAGCCGAAGAAACAGTGAAACAAATCTGAATGAATTAGTCTTTAGGGTTAAATGACATCAGCTATTCTTCAGTTATTGGAACTATCCAGCTATTCTCTTTTTGGTGCAAGCCAGTGATAATGTATACAAAGAATGACACTGATAGCTACACTTCCATACAGCAGCCAATTGGCGGCTTTATCGTAATTTTGACGGTCAAAAACGGCTGTAAGTAGGTTTGACCATGTATAATTTGACTGCATGAATACAGAAATACGGATGAAGGCTTACAGAAAAGGCCAAAAATGCCACCAAAATTTGAGATGAGTTGCCACAGGCTGAAACGGTAGTGCTCATCAATCTGCATTACAATAGGCTATTTATAGTAAACCCAAACTGAAATCAAATCCTAATCGGTATAAATGATGAGAATGAATTGTGACGCAATCTTTTGTGACTGTATGAAAAAAGCTACAATTTATACATACATACAACATACTTTAGAATTAAATCCCAACACAATTAAATTAAAGTTACCCAAACACAAAAAGTATATCTTCAGTTCCAACATTTGATTTCATTTTTTAAACTTGATAAACCTTTTAACAGTTATACATTGTTTCCTTTTATACATGTCTCACTCTACTACAAATGTACAATTCCATTGAGATAATTTCATTCTTGTCTTCATTAAAGCATAATATAGCTCAAAGCCCAACTTCAGCACATTTGTCCTTGAGGTTTCAGCGGCCGAGAATTTCAACAGCCGTTAAATGTCAGTTGATAATTCGGCTCGATTTGCAAAATTTGACCAGAAAATAAAAAAAGAGACCGATTTTTTTCTCGTTTTTTTATTGTTTTTTTTTTCAAAAATTTTTGCAAAATCGAAAAACGAAAATAAAAAACAGAAATTTATCTGATTTTTGATTTCCCATGTTTGATTCCTCAAGCTGTTATCGCCAGAACAAAAACTGGTGCAAACGAAATTTCTTTAATTTGTTCGTGCTGTTATGTCAAATCAAAAATCGAGGGATTCGAAAATTCGTTTTTCAAATTTTGATTTGCAAATTTCATTTTTTGTTTGCCGATTTTCTTTCTTTATTTTTTTACAATACAGTGTCCAATTGTGAAAATATAAATATTTTTCATTTTTCAATTTTTTAATTTTTTTCTTTTCCGATTCTCGTTTTCTCAGATCTGTATTTTGAAATTAAATTTAGAAAAAATTTCCATTTCTTGATTTTCAATTTTTATTTGCTAACGTGCCAAACTGAAAAATTGGATATAAAAAGATTTCCGTTTTTTACTTTTTGATTTGCATTTTCTGATCTTCGATTTTTAGATTGAAAAGTGAAATTGAAATTAAAAAAAACATTAGCTCACAAAATCACAAATACATATATTTTTATAAATTCAGACTTTTTGTGGGATGCGCAGAAAAATTGAAAAGTCGTTTATCAGTAAATGCTCAATTTTGATTCATGTATCGAGAGAAATGCTAAATGAAATTTTCTAAAATGAAATACTTCCGTTTTTTAATTATCAAATTAGTTTTGGCAAATACGAAATTTAAAAAATGAAAACCAAAAATTAAAAATAGAAATTTTTTAAATTTTCGATTTTCAAATTGACACAGAGCTAAAAGCAAAAGTCAAGAATGGAAATTTATTTGAATTTCAGTTTTCAAGACAAGTCTGAAAAACAAGAATCGAAGAACGAAAATAAAAAATGATAAATATTTCTCATTTCTACTTTCAATTTGACACTGTATTGTAAAAAAATGAAAAACAAAAATCGAAAATCAAAAAATGAAATTTGAAAATCAAAATTTGAAAAAGGAAAAATTTTCGAATCTCGATTTTTGGTTTGACAAAACAGCACGAACAAATTGAAGAAATTCGTTTGAACCATTTTGTGTTCTGGTGACAGACAACAAGTTGAAATAGAAAATGGAAAATCAAAAATTGAAAAAATTTCTGTTTTTTATTTCCGTTTTTCGATTTTTGATTTCGAAAAATTTTTGAAAAAACAACAAAATGAGCCAAAAATGGGTCTATTTTTAATTTTTTGGTCAAAATTTGCAAATCAAGCCGAATTATCAAAAGACACCGGACACGTTAAAATCAACATTCAACGGTCGATGAAATTGTTTGAATTTTATAAATAGTAAAAAGAAGTGAGTTTAGCCGTGAAAAATGTATTATTTCAACTGTTATTTCACAACGAAAACTCAGTTGCGATAAACGGCCGAAGAAATAAACAGACCTATAAAATTCTTTATACAATCTGGCCAAGGCAAATGCGCGCGTCGTAATAATTTCTGGGATACCCAGTTTTGTATGTGAGGTGTCTGTCTATATTTAATGCTTTGCAAACAGATTTAAAATTAGTGCGTTTCTAAGGCAGACCCGAGGGTGTCTCATACTCCATACCTCGCATAGGACATAGTGGTTGTTAGAATTTGCTGCTGGCATTTTGGTGGATGTTTTGATCGGCAGTTTGCCATCGCTGCTAGTCCATTATTTTTAATTCTGCTGTAGCATTGTATGAGTGGCTCCACTTCTTTGCAAATGGTTAATTTATTGAAGTCATACACAAATGTCTGGAAACAAAATGATGGATACTAGGTATTATGTGATGTTTACAAATTTCACAAAAAAAAATCAAGCAAGCCACTAGACAGATTTTATGCGATGCCTAGCTTAATTTAGCTATTTGGCCGACTGACATTGACATACGGGCTGCTGGTGTGAAAGTATGAAACCTGAATTGAGGATTATTTAGAAAAGTTTTACATTTGCAAATTTGCAATTGCTTTTGATTAACAATTTTTTAAATGCTGGTTATCTGTGCGGGCGGGAAAAGTGGGGGATGTTCTTGGCCGCCATGGGAAGGAAGGGCATGCAATTTAGGGGTTAAATGCAGTTGGGGGGGGGGGGAATAGGGGACCTATTTTTTTGAGTAGAACACCTTGGGGGAAGCATTTTTGCTTCAAGAACCCCTATTTCATTTTTTGGATTTTCTGAGATACGACCCACCGAAATGTGAACCCTCAGTGAGAGACGTTTTCGCATTTTTTTTCGAAGCTCTTAATTTTTTCCGTTCTAATCGTGTCAAAATGGTGTCAGATTTTTGGTTACAATTTTTTAGAATCAAAACAAAGGCTCTTTCACAGGAAAATTATTTCCAGAAAAAAACTAGATCGTAAAAAATTATCTGGTTTTTTTCTAACTTTTTTCTAGTTAGAAAAAAACCAGAAAAAATTATCTAGTTTTTTTCTAACTTTTTTCTAACTTTTTTCTGGTTTTTTTTTAGTTTTTTTCTAACTTATGATCTAGTTTTTTTTCTGGTTTTTTTCTGACTTTGTCAAAATACGATCTAGTTTTTTTCTGGTTTTTTTCTGGTTTTTTTCTAACTTTTTTCAGATTTGCCCCAAATCGGTTTTTAATGTTTTTGGAGTACTTTTACGACCTTTTTGTCATTTGTTTTAGTCATTTGTGTCTGTAATTCCCTTTGTAATGCATTATTTTAGCTAATTTTTTCTGTATTTTCCGGTGTTTTTGGTGGGTTTAAATTGGTTTTTCCACCTTTTTTTGAGTTTTTTACTATGCTTTTCTGATTTTTTGCTGATGCGATGTGAGTATTTTTAGATTTTTCAAACTTTCGCAAAATACGATCTAGTTTTTTTCTAGCTTTTTTCTGGTTTTTTTTTATTTTTTTCTAGCTTTTTTCTAACTTTTTTCTGCTTTTACTAAATCGTTTTGTAACGTTCTTAAAGTCCGTTATATACCTTTTATGTCCTGCTATATATCATATATATCGTTATTGTACATTAATTTATGGTATTTTTGTGTTTCTTCCTTTTTTTCTGCTGAGTTTAAATCTTGGTTTTTTTATATGATGTTCATTAAAAGCGGCAACAGTTCTTTTGGGGGCTAGAGATCAGATCAAGGCCATGGGGTTTTTTACTTTTATTAAGATGAGGTGCGTACCGTTTTACGGGTGAAAATATTTTTCCCAAATCAAATGTAAACCGCGTAGATGAGTGTTTCAAAACGAACCTCCGAATCGTGCAAAAATATATTTTCATGTTTTCAGGTCTCACAGGAAAACCAGGAAATCTGAATTTTCTGTAAAATTTTTTCGGTTACGGATTTTTCAGATGTTTTTTACCCTTTCCATTCAGAGACATTTTACAGACTTTCAAAGGAAATTCAGATAAATTTCAGAGAAGTTCAGGGGAAATTCAGAGAATTTCACCCAGAATTCAGAGACTCTGAATTTTATCTGAAAAAATGTTACTGGCTTTTCAGATAAATTTCAGATACTTTTTACACGCGTTTCAGAGAAAATTCACATGTTTTTCACATCTGTAAATATCAGGTAAATTTTATCTGAAATTCTTGTAAAAAGTATTCTGAAATTTATCTGAAAAGCCAGTAATATTTTTTTCAGATAAAATTCAGAGTCTCTGAATTCTGGGTGAAATTCTCTGAAATTCCCCTGAAATTCTCTGAAATTTATCTGAAATTCCTCTGAAAGTCTGTAAAATGTCTCTGAATGGAAAGGGTAAAAAACATCTGAAAAATCCGTAACCGAAAAAATTTTACAGAAAATTCAGATTTCCTGGTTTTCCTGTGTCTTCCTGTGGCCCACATACGTCCATCGGATCCGTCAACGGCCATCTTGCTGCTAATTATCGCCCTCCAAACGTCACATAATTTTATCATGGTATTATACATGTACATGTACATACATTTTCTGTGAAATTTTTTCGGTTACGGATTTTTCAGATGTTTTTTACCCTTTCCATTCAGAGACATTATACAGAGTTTCAGAGGAGTTTCAGATAATTTTCAGAGAAATTCAGGGAAAATTCGGAGAATTTCACCCAGAATTCAGAGACTGAATTTTATTTGAAAAAATGTTACTGGTTTTCAGATTAATTTCAGATACTTTTTACACGAATTTCAGATAAAATTTACCTGATATTTACAGATGTGAAAAACACGTGAATTTTCTCTGAAACTCGTGTAAAACTATCTAAAATTTATCTGAAAAGACTAACATTTTTTCAGATAAATTTCAGAGTTTCTGAATTCTGGGTGAAATTCTCTGAATTTCCTCTGAATTTATCTGAAATTTGTCTTAAATTCCTCTGAAAGTCTGTAAAATGTCTCTGAATGGAAAGGGTAAAAAACATCTGAAAAATCCGTAACAGATAAAATTTTACAGAAAATTAAGAATTCCTGGTTTTCCTGTGCTTTTGCGGGGAAAAACCCTAGTGCTTCCTGGTCGAATCTTTAAACATAGGCCCTTTTTGAGTATGTAGGTCAGGTCGAGAGCGCATCTGAAACTTACTTACCTCACCAATTTTTGTGCAGTTCTGAGTCTTGTAGCATTCTTAATCAAATATCAAAATTTTGCATGTGAAAAATTGCAAAGTGGCAAAATTTTCCACATATTTGACTTGTCATAACTTTTCACAAAAAACGTTTTGGCCAACGCCGTTTGCATTTTTCAAACAAGTTACCTTTCCTCTATACTTCTATAGCTCAAGAACAGTGAAAAACGTTGTGGTTTACCTGTGACTGTCCAAAGTTTGTGCGGGGAAAAACCATATTGCGGGGAAAAACCATATTGCGGGAAAAAACCCTAATTTGTTTGACGACAATTTTTGCTAAAAAAATTTGACCGTAAAACGTCGTTTTGGCCTATACCCCGACACGCCTTACGAAACCTGTTTTGGTGATGTTTCAACAAAATTTGGCATTTTTTGAAATATTCAGGCTTTAGCTGCTGTGTACCACTTAAATACAAGAATGGTAGACGCGGACGGTGTTTGTCCACCGTTTATAACGTAATACGCGCAAAAAAATGTATTGTTAATGCATTTAACTATACATATATATATATATATTATATTATATATATATATATATATATATATATATATATATATATATATATATATATATATATATATATATATATATATATATATATATACTAAGAAAATGCATATTTGGGCTGAAGTCATTCAATCGTCTTGTATATATATATATATGTATATATACCACAAAATTTTAACCGTTTTTGTAATTTAATAAGTGAACAACCAAAATTATTATCAGCTTTGCAACTTATTCATTTGTCTGTATATACATATATATATATATATATATATATATATATATATATATATATATATATATAATATATATATATATATATATATATATACATACGTGTATTTATGCTGCTGAGTTTGTAATTTTTATTCCCTTTGACTATATACAGTAAGACCATTCAACTAGAAAAAATCCAGAAAAAAGTTAGAAAATAACTAGAAAAATATCAGAAAAAAGTTAGAAAATAACTAGAAAAAAACCAGAAAAAAGTGAGAAAATAACTAGAAAAAGACCAGAAAAAAGTTAGAAAATAACTAGAAAAAACCAGAAAAAAGTTAGAAAGTAACTAGAAAAAAACCAGAAAAAAGTTAGAAAATAACTAGAAAAATATCAGAAAAAGACCAGAAAAAAGTTAGAAAATAACTAGAAAAAAACCAGAAAAAAGTTAAAAAATAACTAGATAAAAGCCAGAAAAAAGTTAGAAAATAACTAGAAAATGACTACAAAAAAAGTTAGAAAATAACTAGAAAAAAACCAGAAAAAAGTTAGAAAATAACTAGAAAAAAAACAGAAAAAATCTGGAAAGAAAATAAAAACCTAGCATATACATACTAGAAACAGTGCATAAAAAAACTAGACACCCTCAAAAAACAACTAGAATTTAGTTTCAGAAAACGTATATAAAGAGCATTAACGTGGCTGAACAATAAAGAAAATCATCAGGGAACACTCTGAAAAAATTGAGAATGTCCAAGAAAGGGTTGGTGAAAAATCAGAAAAAAAAAACAGAAAAAAACTAGAAAAAAACCAGAAAAAAGCCAGAAAAAACGTAGAAAACAGCTGCAAAAAAACTAGAAAAAAACCAGAAAAAGTTAGAAAAAAACCAGAAAAAAGCTAGAAAACATTCTTTATAGGGTCAGAAAAAAACCAGAAAAAAAGTAGAAAAAAACTAGATCGTGAGACTGGCAGTTAGAAAAAAACCAGAAAAAAGTCAGAAAAAAGTTAGAAAAAATTAGAAAAAAAACAGAAAAAAACCAGAAAAAAACTAGATATTCGTCAGGAAGAATTAGAAAAAAACTAGAAAAAAACCAGAAAAAAACTAGATAATTTTTTCTAGTTTTTTTCTGGTTTTTTTCTAGTTTTTTTCTAGAAATAATTTTCCTATGTTTGACCCGGTTCCTACCGAAAAATCGGCCAAATTTGCCAGAAACGTCCAATTTTTGACCAAATTCAAACTTGGCCTTAATTTAGGCTTGGGCTTAGGCTTAGGCTTAGGGCTTAGGCTTAGTATGGGGCTTAGGCTTAGGCTTAGGTTCAGGCTTAGACTTAGGCTCAGGCTTAGGCAATAAAAAATCGAATAAAAAATTTTCAGAAAAAATTCTGCCAACTAAGCCTAGACGATGCCTTAAAACATCATAACGCACTCAAAACTATCCAAAAACAAAGATTACAGCCATTTTTGGCTTCGAACTTTCGCCTACGTTCACTTCCAAAAACACTGAAAATGCAACTTTCAAAGGGGTCATAGCTCAGAAAATCCAAATTTGTGGATAGGGGTTCTATTACAAAAAATGCTTCCCTCAAGGTGCTCTACTCCAAAAAATACGTCCACTATTTTCCCCCCCCCAACTGCACTTGATCCCAATTTAGGATATATTAGTAACATTTTCCGACCAATTCGATCCATTTTGCTCGTTTAATCGCCAAAAATAAAAAATGCACTTTGTTGTCCAAATTCGTTTTTTTACATTTTTGAGTAGAGCATCTTAATCCACTAAGTATGTCGGAAAATGCCACTAGTATATCCTAAATTGCATGCCCTTCCTTCCCATGGCGGCCAAGAACATCCCCCACTCTCCCTACCCCTTCCCCACACCATCCACTAACTAAGCGCTTAGCGCTTAGGGAGCTCTCGAGGTCCCTAAAATTAAGCGCTTAATTCTAAGCCAAACACTAAATTTTAAGTATGTGAATACAAAATTGAAACGCTAAGTTAAGCGTTAGTGTTTGCAGGTGGATTCCTGAAAAATGCAAAATCAGCTCTACATGTTTCAGGGGGCATATCGTGAAAAATATAAATTTTCAAATAGAAGTTCTTGAAGAAAAATTACTTCGATTAAGATGCTCTACTCAAAAATGTAAAAAAACGAATTTGGACAACAAAGTGCATTTTTTTATTTTTGGCGATTAAACGAGCAAAATGGATCGAATTGGTCGGAAAATGTCACTAATATATCCTAAATTGCGTTAGTTATCCTAAATCCTTAAGCGTTAGTGTTTGCTAAGCGCTTAAATAAGCACTAAGTATGTGAATAACACTTAGCGCTTATAAGCGCTAACACTTAGTGTAAACACTAACTTTAAGCGTTAGTGTTAGTATGTGAATACGGGCCTTAGTATGTGAATTCGGGCCTAAAAGTCGTTATTAAAATTACTTTTAATAAAAATTATTTTATCAAAATTAATATTAAGAAAATTGAGCCGCTCTATTTATATTAATATTTAATTAAAAATAAATTAGGGCGGCTATTTATACATATTAATATTAAAATTAAAAATAAATTGGGTACACTAATTATATTAATATTAATAAGTTTTTGGCACTATTAATATTAAAAATATGTAGCTGTTATTTTTAATAGTATTTTTAATAGTGCTTGCTTGAATCGGCAGTCGCTTAGGCTGTCATTTTGTCAATGACATGCAATCTTACTTGTATGCTCACTGGAAAGTGTGTGTTTCTATGTTTTATCGACCCTTAGCGTGAAAATTTATTATTATTTTTTATTTATATTTTTACGTCATATTTTTATTAATATTAAAATTAATATTAAAAAGATTTTAAGCTTCTATTTATATTAATATTAAAAATAAAATCAGAAACACTATTTATATTAATAGTAATATTAAAAAAATTTGACTGGCTATTTATATTAATATTAAAATTAAGATAAAATCGCGCTTCTATTAATATTAATATTTATATTAAAAATTCTTGGGGTCTTCTATTTATATTAATATTAATATTAAAAGTCCAGGGCAATATTAAAATAACGGTACCTTACAGCAAGGCCCCACATGCGTGAGTGTGCGTGTGTTTTCAAAATTACTCAAATATCGGCTCAAGTTAGGATTTAGGCTTAGGCTTAGGGTTAGTCCCAGAAATGATAACAAGCTTACTTTGGGCTTAGGCTGAGAGGCTTAGGCCGTGTTTACATTGAGCTTTTTTCAGCTGCTCGAGCAGCTGAAAATATCTGCAGCTTTTTTTCGCCGTTTCCGGCTTTTTCAGCTGCTCGAGCAGCTGAAAAAAGCTCGAGCAGCTGAAAAAACGCTCGAGCAGCTGAAAAAAGCAAATAAGTATGGCGTTCACTATAGACTAGCTGCTCCGTTGTCATGACAATGCTGCAGTTCCAGCTTTTTTTCTGCTGCTCCAGCTTTTTTCGCCGTTTTCGGCTTTTTTGCAGCTGCTCGAGCAGCTGAAAAAAAGCCGGAAATGGCGAAAAAAAGCTCAATATAAACACGGCCTTAGGCTTAGTTTCGTAATTTTGAAATTTATATGTTCATGTGATGATGAGCGTTGCTGTAACTAAAGCTACGTAATCATAATTAGCAATTCGCAAAAACTTTTCTTGTTTTGAGCCAACAGCACAAAATACCTGTCATTATTGAAGAAAAGTTGTTCGGAATACTATTATGAATGTTTTGACGTGCATAGAAAACGTGCATAACGATAACTCAGGGGCCGTATTCTCAAAATTACCTGCAGGTAAAGTTCGGCTAACTTTACCCACAGGTAAAGGCCGATTCACACGCTGCGATTTTACTGCGATTTTGCCGCAGCGTTTTTGCTGCTGCGGCACCACGCAGCTTGCCGTAAGCAAACCGCAATGTCTAACAGACGCAGCGTTTTTAGTGCGGAATGCCTGCGTCTTGAATTTGCCGCATCGTTTTAAACGCCAGACTGCAATTCGACCTACGATTTCATTGCGTTTTGATGCTACGGATGTGTTGGTTTAAGCAATTTTCGCTTAGCAATTTGTCATTTTTCTGAAACAGTAAAGACGCAGCAAACTGGCGTGCGAGACGCACTGGGGTCGCAAAGTTTGTTCAGACGGTGCGTTTCACTTGCGACACCCTGCGGCTTGCGTTTTGCGTCGAAATCGCAGCAGCAAAAACGCACCGTCTGAATCGGCCTTGGTGAAGGTAAAGTCGTATTCTCAAACGATGACTAAAGCCAACGTGATAGCTAAGGTTACCTTTATTATTTGGGCCAGAAAAGTGCTTTATCTTGTTTCGCAACTAAAGTTAATGTATTGTGCATATTTTTAATCCCAGCCGAAGGTGTTAACCTTGTTTTTAATTTTAACTTTACCTTTACGCCCAGAATTAACTTTACCTTCACCTTACCTGTGGGTAAAGTTAGCCTAACTTTACCTACAGGTAATTTTGAGATTACGGCCCCAGAAACGACAAAAAAATTGGATAAAATGGACAAGGTCAATTTTCTGATTTTATTTAATTTGCAAACAAATTCAGCAAATAAACCAGTGCATCAACAATTTCCGAAGTTATACAAAGCCACCATACGCAGTAGATATTGGTCATGATAATGCGCCTAAAACTTAAAAATGGCCAGTGTGAATACAAAAACAATTCGGCATAAAATTACAAATTACTGGCACGGTTTTCAATCACTATAAATTGTCAATTCAAAACCATAGGTAATTCTCCTGCAGTCTATAATGAACAAACCATACAAAATCGATATGGGCATATGGTGCAAACGTATGTTAAGCCCGTTGAAGATCTTATGGAGAGTAAATTAATCATAACAGAGCAGAAAATTTTGTTAACTCAATCGTACAGTTTAACCTCTGTAGGCTTTTTGTGAATTGTGAATTCCAGCCTGTAGAATATAGGAATGTGACGGATGTTTGTGACCGGCCGGAATTGTTGGCCAGCCGGCCGGCCGAAAAAAGCCGGTGTCAAAGTAAAATCCGCCCCCCAAGAAAACCTGCCCCCGGGACAAATTTTCCTAGGAAAAATTGTCCCCCTTAGGAAAATTCGCCCCCCCCCCTGAATTGCCTTTTTTACGATATTTCGATGGTTTTTTGTATAATTTACAATAATTATGTTATCATGTAACATTTACGAATGCATTACGCCATTGTTACTAAAGTTTGAATAATTTTTGCACATTTTCAGCAACGTTTCTTTAGAGCGCTGTAGCTAGCATTTCAAAAAATTGTTTGAGCAAATAAAGTTTTCATATTTTTTTTAAAAATTGCTTTTTTACACGTGCTTTTGTGTCTTTTTGGACCAAGCTTCGTCTTTTAGGACAAACCTTGGTCCTTTTGGACGAAGCTTCGTCTTTTTCTGGTAACGAATGTTCGTTACCAGTAACGAATTGGAAACTTTTTTCTGCAATGTACTGTAATTTCACATTTCCATGTATGATTTTTAATCCGAGATCCGAGCGAGATCAGGTTGCGGGAGCAATCCCCCCACCTCCCCCAGATCCTCTCTCCAGAAAAATACGCTCCCCCCACCAGATCGGCGCTTTTCGAAAAGTTCGTGAACAAACAGTTCATGTACGTAGCACCCACCTTTCTGGTCGCTGCACATGTGTAGTATCCACGATTCACCCCCCCCCCCACTGGAGTTGGCACCCCCCGCCCTCACACATCAGCCCCCCCCCCTACAAAGACACGAAAAACGACAAAAATATTGTTAGCATTTTGCTAAAAGTATTCAAAACCATACCAAATTTAATCAAAATTTATTTAAACTTTAGTAACATAGCGTAATGTGTAATGATATGGCATATACGTACACGTGCTATGGCACCCTGCGCATAAATACCAAGGCACGCATACGTATACGGGGGTCTGCTTGGCCCTGCTACCCTCCTAGATATTGATTATTACTACATATGTTTTCCCCGTTTGCCTGTGCTGGCCTCCAGTTTAGTGTGCGCGGCCATGTTTTTATGCATTTGCTTGTTTTATTACTGTTTTGCCCATAATTACTGCATTTTTCGTGTCATGTATTTTTATTACTCCGGCTAAGTAATGTCAATTATTTTTTCATAAATGGTCCGTTAGTTTTTCTCAAAAGGAATAACTCGAATTTTTGTTTAGTATTTTACGACCTTTTTCAGTCCGTTTAGCTTTCGCTCCAAGTTTAATAGTTCCTATGACTTCTCCAAATTCCAGTCAGGTCATAATTTTTCGTCCTTAATAATCCTTCAGAGACCGCAATTTACTTTCCACTGTCTAGCTCGTATTTTATCCTGAATTACCTTTCGATGCGGTCTACTTTCAGTTTGCCGTTAATTGGCATTTTCTCACCAGTTAAGCTCCAAAAATTTATGTGATTCTGTTACGGACAATTTGCTTGATTCTGTTTGCGCGATTTTATGAGCGCATCTGTGATTTTCAAATTCCAATGCCTGATCAACCGAATAATTGAGTTGAATAGATGAAAAACGGTTATTACCTTTTCTTGTCAGTTAATGAGGCTTTCAGTCTAAACAAGAGGGGCTTCGCCCTCTCCAAACTTTTCTTTATAATAGTGCCTAGCTTTTATTGGCCAACTAAAGGAATTATTATCCGACGATACAAGATAATTTATAGCCGATTTAATCTGATCAATTGAAATTTCTGAGAATTTTAGTCAGTCCAGTTAACTAGCGCCGTACGGGACGGTCGGTCAGTCAAGATGCTCACTGCCGTAGCGAACGATCGGCCTTAGAGTCAAGTTTTCTGACTCCAGTTCGGGTTTTGTCTTTGTCGTGTGCGGCGACTACCAAATTTGGCCCAACTGTAACCGTATAATTTTTATAACTGTTATTTGTGCTTTCGGCATTGTGCCCAGTTTTTAATTATTATAACCCGCGAGCCTAAATTCAATAAACGAACTATTATTTTATAAATTGAGTCAGCGTGTTCTTGTTGATTATTTAAGACTATTACGAGCGAACCGAGCGAGCTTAGTAACTGGAACTGGATTCTCATACCAGTCATTAGAAATATTTCTTCAGCTCCGAACTTTCAGCGCCTTTGCGCCCTTGTTTGTCCGTTTTGCGCCTGTATGCGCCTTGCTCGTCTGCGCTCTGATTGCGCCCATTCGTCCGTGCAGCGCCTCGAGTCGCGCTTATATTTCGTGGTCAGCGCTGGTCAAAGCGCTTAATTATAATATTCAGTAGTCAGTGCGCCGTAGCGCTTAACTGTATTCTGAGTCTGCGACAGTGCGCAGAGCCATCCACGACCCAGCCCTAAGACTATAATTTCCAGCTAATTTTCCCACGTGTGCCCCCGTTCAGGTTCCTAGCAATCTCCGCCACGGCCTAAGCCCAACCCACTGTTCAGCGCCGGCCTAATTCCCATCCTGCTCCTGCTCCTGTTTCCAGTGCCTGGTCCAGCACTTACCAAAAGTACAACAACGACGACGGCCAACATTGTTCCGTAGACTATTTTATCATAGTGTATATATATTTTGATTAACTATCTTTGTGCATGAAATTATAAGTACCTGGTTTAAGCATATGTATGTATTAGATTTATCTAGCACCTTTCAGATTACGTACTCTAGATGCCGAATCGCGACGTCGGACCCTGAGCTTTGTTTTTACAATTGACTGTTTGAAATAAAATTTAGTGTATCTCTATTTAGTGAAGGGCTAGATCAATCAAATACCGTCCCAATCAGATATTGAGTAAAGCAGAAGACAGCAGTTGAATTTTGAGCATATTCTGAAAGCAAGTCAATCGAAAATTCTTCCTCCCTTTTTCTAGCCAAGTAACAGAGGCTGAGTAGTTGACCCACACTCAGTTGGCTAGCCTAGAGCTCACGACAAATACACCTATTTTGCCCCGGTGACCCTGGCTGAATAGGTTTCTAGTGACCCCTGAGGCATTTGGCAAAATCCAGTGCTAATTTTTGATAAAACCAGTGCTCTCTAACGAAGTTTTTGAACAACCCCACATACTTTTACCACTGAGCTACAAACTTGCTAATCTCTCTCCACTGAGCTACCCCTACACCCGAAATTTATTAGGAGGCACAAATTTACTTACATTTGCTGATCTTTGGGCGGCCGCCAAAGATTCAACGACCCAAATTTAAGCTTTGATATTACCGCTAACTATTCTTCGGAAGCAAGTCTGTTTCTGACCCCCTACTAGTACTCTACGAGGCATATTTGCATTACAACACACAAGCCCTCCAATAAAAGTTTATTACACTGCAATCATAATTCCATAACAGCTCATTTACTTGTTTACATTAGGACCCCATTCCGTTTCTCTCAGTTATATCTCGGAGCCACCCCTGCAAAATTGTATCTGTTACATTTGGAGCCATACCTAACATCTATCTAATATACCTTTTATATACCCATCTTTTCCCCCCATCTGTTACAAATGCATTCGTAAATGTTATATGATAACATAGTTAATTCAGGGGGGGGGGGCGGATTTTTCTAAGGGGGGGCGAATTTTCCTAGAAAAAATTGTCCAGGGGGACGTATTTTTTCAGGAAAATGTGTCCGGGGGCGGATTTTCCTGTAGCACCGGAAAAGCCGGCCAGCCGGCTAAAATCAGCCGGCCGGCCACCGGAACCGGCCAGCCAAATTCGACCCACTGACAAAATTAGGCCGCCAAACAGTCTAGCAGGCTAAGTTATGTCAAAATGACACTCTGGATTTTTGGACACTCAAAATGAAACTCTGAACAAATTGGCTTTGTCCAAAAATTCGGCCGCTCCGTCCCAGAAAATTGCTTTTATGGGCCGCCCGGCTTTTACCATCCGGCCAGGCGGCCACGGCCGGTTACACGGAAAAAAGTGTCCGCCGAAAATTGTGTCCCCCCGGACACATTTTTTCCGAAAAATGTGTCTCCCCAGACACTTTTTTCTGGAAAATTCTGTCCCCCCGGACACTTTTCGCCGGAAAAAAGTGTCCCCCCTCTGGAAAAATGTGTCCCATCCACCGGACACGTTTTTCTGAAAAATTGTATCCCCCCGGACACATTTATCTGGAAATTTGTGTCCCCCCGGACACATTTTTCTGAAAAATTGTGTCCCCTCGGACACTTTTCTGAAAAATTGTGTTCCTCGGAAGAATTTGTGGTGCGAAAACCAGAAAGCGATGTATACTATAGAAATCGATTTATCGAAACAAAATGTTCGAATGTTCGTCATCAAAAGTTCGTCATCGAAAATGTTGGTCATCGAAAATGTTCGTCATCAAAAATGTTCGTCATCGAAAAAACAAATGTTCGTCATCAAAAATGTTCGTCATCGAAAAACCAAATGTTCGTCATCGAAAATACATGTTCGTTATTGAAAAGACAAATGTTCGTCATCGAAAATGTTCGTCATCAAAAATTTTCGATGATGAACATTTGTTTTTTCAACAGTGATTTATCAAAAGACAAATGTTCGTCATCGAAAGTTCGTCATCGAAAATGTTCGTCATCGAAAAATTTTTCGATGACGAGTAGAGATGGGACCGGTTCCACTTTACCGGTTCCGGTTCCGGTTCCGGTTCCAGGGTACCGGTTCCGGTTCCGATTCCGGTTCTAGAAAATTGCCGGTTCCCGGTTCCAAATTCGGTTCCACTTTTTTATTGATGATTTACGTAATTTTTTCCTAGTTAACGCCAAGTAAGGTATTATCCGGAAGCGCTTACTGCTCGGAGTTGAGTGTCGTCAACTTTATGTGTTGACGACAATTTTATGCCAATTAGGCCCGGTTCACACAGACTTATTTTTACTTTTTCCTTTTTACTTTATACTTTTTACTTTTTACTTTATACTTTTTACTTTTGCAAAAGTGTTCACACAGGCTTACTTTTTACTTAAGGAAGATCGCATTTAATTGGCTGGCTTTGGTGCACTTGTCTGTCACAATGCAAATCTAACCAATAATAATGAAGCTCAATAGGCGGAGCTTCTCTCAGAGCATTTTGATTATTGGCTAGATTGCAAAAGTAAAAGTAAAGAGTAGAACGCGTTTCTACTTTTACTTTTGGCCAAAAGTAAAAAGTAAAAAGTAAAAAGTACGTTCTGTATGAACCGAAATTTTTACTTTTGGCCCAAAAGTAAAAAGTAAAAAGTAAAAAGTACGTCTGTGTGAACCGGGTCTTAGGTCAACGTTGAAGCAGTTTATGACGGTTTGAATTTTTGCTAACTAAATGACACTAATTTTACACTCATCCGAGTAGATAATCAAGCCCGAAAATGCCAGTTTAGAAATATTTATTTTTCTTGAACCAATTTAGCGGTAAAACCGTTTTTTACCAATCGATGCCTAGTAGAAATATTCGTCATGTTTTCGGCAGTCTGATGACAAAAAACAACGTTTTTGCTTTGAATCATTCTTTTAACAAGAGTGAGACACTCTCCAGCCTGCCTGTGTTCTAGCACAGGCAGATGCGCTGGTCGTTTTCAGGCTACATGTTGACATTCTATGCAACATGTGACTGGCGAATCAGAAGCGAGCTTCTATTCTCTGATTGGCAGACGCCTGTGCACGTGCTCCAATCATAAAACGGGATAGAAATAAAGGTTAATAACTCATTATTTATTCACAGTCTGGTTGTAAAAACATTAAAAAAGGTTTGCAAATACTTTTGGGGATATTTTGTCAAACTTTCAGCGAAATTGATTGAGAAACTTCGAGGAAATTCAGAAAAGTTTATATCTTGAAAGTTTATCAATCAATTTCGCTGAAAGTTTGCCAAAATATCCCTAGAGGTATTTGCAAACCTTTTTTAATGTTTTTGCAAGCAGACTATGAATATACAATGAGTTATTAAGCTTTTATCCCTATCTTAATGCTTATCAACGCATCAGCGATTATATACTAAAGTGTGTTGCGCAGGGAATCTACACGCTGATTGGCCAGTCACATGTTGCATAGAATGTCAACATGTAGCCTGAAAACGACCAGCGCATCTGCCTGTGCTAGAACACAGGCAGGCTGGAGAGTGTCTCACTCTTTTTCTATATAGAGTGAGAAGCTATTATGTACTCTTGTTTTAACTCTTTGACGCCCAGCCCCAGAGGTTCTCTCTTTAGGCAGCAAGACTTTGAAACTTTCTAGTTTTTTGGCCATTGCTCGACCTACGTGCGTTGTAGATAGCTCGCGAAACCGCCATTCGATAGAGAATTTAATTATGAACAAAACATTAGTCGATCAAGGGTCTAGGACGAACCGTGTTTTAGTTATAAGAGCTCAAATTTGAAAGTTTGTGCAAATTTTGCGCCATCGCTCAGGCATAATATGTACCTCACCCTAGAGTATTAACACAGCAAGCGTGCGCCTATCATAGTTGACTGCCAATAATAACTACAATATCTGCTGTAGCTGATGCACAAAAAGTTAACTGCCAGAGTTGCGATCACATATCATTATGAGGCTATAAAGAAAATGCTACTTTTGCGATGAAAAAAAATCAAATTTTCACACTGCTTAATCAAGCAAACTTTTTGTTGTGTGGCAACCGAACTAAAATTGGGCGACTAAATGCAAAGATGCGCTATTTCTGAAAAAATGTTGAAGATCAGTTGACTAGAATAAGCTAGCGAATCTTTGTAGCCCCAGATTGGGTATCCACCACGTGGGGTACCTGAGGTTCATAGTGCGCATCAAAGGGTTAACTAGTAAGTTATTCACATTTCTAATTTTGCGCTCAAAAATTTATATAACAGGACAGTAAATAGGGAGATAATTATTATTTTATTATCTATACAAGTCTGGTGCGTGTAGTTTCTGCAGGGCCGATTTATTTAGATGAAATTAGAATATTAAATTTACTTATTTCATTTAACATTTTAAAAAAGACAAAATTTTTTACAATAATCCCAAATTCAGCTGGGTTAAAAATTTGATTGCACATTGTGTAATACGTATAATCGCCCATTTTAGATAGTGTTTTTTACGTCCCTACAGATTTATAACAGCGTACTAAGCGCACAGATGAAATGTGCAGACTTTGGCCATAAATTTTCAAATCATGTTCGACTTTCATATGGCATTTTTTAAATTTTTTTCATAAAACTAGTCAACTGTACATTCCTTTGTTATGTAGCATCATCTATAGTAATTTGACTCGATTACTGTTTTTTATCCCAAAACATAACAACAATACCCACAGACTAGTTTAGTTACGGTTTTATCTGTTACTACCATTGTTGTCTGTTTTCAGTTTCAGTTTTCCTGTCTGTGCAAAAAATTTTTCCAAGCCTGATGCAACTTCGTGTATGCACTATGCAGACCTTCTTTACATTGTTTAATTTTTTCAAGTTCGCAATAGAAGTGTTTTTTCTGGTTCTAGTTGTTTTGGTTTGGTTTTTACACCAATTTCAAAGAACAGTAATTGCGTCACCTTGTGAAAATATTTTTTGATTTAATCATGAATTGATTAGCAGAGATTAAGTCATGACTCATGAGTTTTTGGTAGAGTCGTGCTTCAAATGCTAGCAGTTTGACTATTGTTTTTACTTTTCCGAAACTTTTCCAAACCATGACATTGTAATAAAGTTCAAAATTTAAAAATACTAGCTTAGGTACAATAATGGGGTGAGTTTTTTTAATACGTAAAAAACGTCAAAAGTGATTTTAGTTCTATTGTAGAAAAATAAAAATCTGTGCAATTGATCCGTACAATTTTCATTGCGCATCTGGTGACGCAAAAAAAGTTTCCGCCATTTGCCGTTCCAGTCGTCATAGAAATTAATTCTATTAATTTGTTAGTAGTAAGACTCTTTCGTTAAAACGGTTGCGTTTTGAGGTAATATTTATAGATATTGACCAAACTTTGGTACAAGTTCATCCCACCTCGGTGTCCCCGTGACCCCTCAAATGGCGAAGTCATGTGACTACAAAAATTTGAAAGTTGAGATCCGTAAAAGTTCGTTTCTATGGGTAATTGGGAAACCTTAACAAGAATCCGAGGTATGTACATTTTTACCCAGACCATTGTGGACTCTCTACGCCACCGCCAGGGACCATGCTACAGTGTTCTAATTGGTTAAAGTTGAAATTTTTATGTCTCACACGTAGTTTGAGCTCTTGAACACAAACTCGAGGTTCATTTTAGTCTATGATTGTCGTGGACCCCCCTAAACTCCCCAGACTACCACCGTGCCCTAGGGCGCCAAAAGTGTCAAATTTTAGAATTGTGATTCTGATGTTTCTAGGGGTAATTGGTACCCTTAAAAAACAGAGCGTCTTTTGCCTAGAATAGAGGTTTTTTGTCTAGTATACAGGGTCCCTTGCCAATATAGACGGTCCCCTGGTCGGTCGGCAACCCGTTGTAGCCAATTGACTAGTTAGTTATTTTTAGTCCCTGTGCTTCATTGGGGTGTGGGTTTCGGTGGATGCGTTGTTTTTGTGTTTAGTGTTGTGTTGTTCTTTTAGGTTAAAATTTGTTAGATATTTAGCTATTTTTTCTGTATAGTGTGTGCTTTTGTTTCATTATTGCTGTGTCTATTGGTTCTACAGTTTGTAAAGCCAAGTCGGATATCTTTTTGGTTTGACTATTTTTTCAGGTCAATCACTATAGTCAGCCACTTTATTCATTATGGCATTGATTAAAAAGTTTGCCCGGTTTATTTTCTGTCGGTCCGCACCAGAAGAGCCTGCGCCTTAACTACCTAGAGTGCCAAGACCACCAAATTAGAAGTCAACAAAGAATATAATGGTTGTCTCGAAACGAGTTAACATGAAGAAAGTCCGTCGACAAGAACGACGTAAGAAACAAGATTAACCGGCGT
>JASANF010014131.1:0-20635 GCA_030248245.1 Trissonchulus sp. WLG1_4
ATACGACCCCAGGAGGTTAAACTGCTTAGTGGCTTCAAACTCAACATGCAGCCAAATGTTTGTGAAAAACTGAAAGAAGGTCTAAATTTGGAATAAACTCTCAAAAAATGAACTCACCATGACATTATCATAGTCATTTTATGTTAAAAATGTTACTAAATTAAGCAAAAATAACACCTCAGCTTGAAAATTATACCTTGAATGAATGAAAATAACGTGTGCCTTGTTGCCAACTTGTTTTCGAATAAAGTTGCCAAGTTTATATGTAGAATGACACGGAAATCAAAAACCATGAATGAAAACTTTGTCCCCTCTGTCGATAGCATGAATATATAAATTATGCTTTCGCAAACGTAGTTTGCTGTAGGTCAATTTATAATAAACGCTGTACTGTTGCACAATAAAAAAAAAAAAAAAAAAAAAAAAAAAAAAAAAAAAAATGACACTGTGGTGTAGTGGTTAGCATTCCCCCCGTCCCCCCGAACCCCCCCCCTACAAAACACGGCGCCTCAATTTCTTTCAATATTGGTCATTCTATATATATTTTTTTTCAACACTAATAAAGCAGAAACTACAACATAACCGCGCTAGCAACAAATTTTAGACAACCACTTTAAAGCATTCAAATTATCAATTTAAGTTTCGATTTTAAACTTTCAATCCCAAAGTCGCCACACTACTGAATCACAGTAAGTATAAGTCCTTGACAAAAAACATTTTGATAATTTCTGGAATTTTTTGAAGTCTTAAAGTCTTAAAAAGTATTTGGAACCATGTCCAAGTCTCAACTCTCACAAATACTGCTACAAATATAATGGAAGAGGTTGGAAGAAAGTCTATAAATTACAAAAAAAATGACGTCAAAAGGAAAATTGGTATAATAGTCGCCCAAAAAGGCAACGAATGCCCCCAACGGTTGCTCTGACTCAAGTGGAAAACTTAACCATTCCGATTACAAATTGGACTGTCTTATTTCGCCACAATAACATATGGCCGCCTAGACAAACCTAGTTTGGCCTAGAATGTAACCTAGGTTAAACGTGGCAATTTCAAAAAGTGCCTCCACTTGTTGTAATTACGTACATAAGGGGTAACTCACAACATAGCTACGCATACATGGAACCTCAGACGTAATGCCGTGTAGGTTGAAACGTCGTGAGCTTAAAGGTTGTTGTGTTTTGCGAGACAACAAAAGTGGCAAAAACCCAAACTTTCGTGGGAAAATATGCAATGCGTAAGAAGGACTAATTAAAAAATCAACAGTTGGCTAACTAAAAAAGTTCGTTAACAATTCTTTGAAAAGGAAACTTAGAGACTCAAGTGTAAATATGTAACAAGTTATGAAACCTGAACTTTGGCATGAGTTTGTGGTTGTTTTATCTAAAGTCTGACAAGGTAATAGTAACACTACTTGAGAAAACGAAACATGTGATTTCGTGACGAAAATAATAGATTTTGACTATCAAGAGTACAGCAAGTAGTCCCACAAGTCATGCCACTAAGTGGCGCATCTATTTTTTTGTCAGACTATAGTTTTTCCCGGGTCTCATACTCTTCCTTGTCCTTGTTCCTGTCGTTTTGCTCCTATATGTCCCAGTTCATACTTGTCCTTTAGGACACAGGGACAGCCGGACAGGGACAAGAACAAAAAATTTGGTCAGCTGCTATGAAGAGTTGACACAAGCGTTTCGGCTAATTTTTAGCATACGATGTGCAAACAGCAAGTTACTCCAACTTTATTCATGCGAAAAGTTGGCTTATTTGGCGAACCGTTTTCTTGAAATCGCTTAAGGACAAAATTATAGGGACAAAAACAAGGACGAATGTGAACCAGGCCTAAAACTTTAAAAAAATTGTACCCTATGTATTTTGCATGTAAAATGTCTGATCAGGGATCAGTGGTCCTCTATGTACATGTTTCGTTCGAAAAAAGCATTTTAGCCGAAAGCTAGAAACACTTTTTGTGAGCCCCAGCCCCCTTTTCAGTTGTAGTTTTTCACTCAGGCACCCAAATTACTATCCTTCAAGTCATGCTCAAAAAATGATAAGAAAGTTTTAACGAAACTAAGTCTGTGTTGCTTAATGGTAAAAAACTAACTGCAAAAAACATTACAAGTCTGAAAATTGCAAAAAAACAAAAAAATACTCGAAATCTGACTAATTTTTTACCAATTTTAGCTAAAAGCCGACAAGTTTGTCCCGACGAAATATATATTTAAGAACCGAAAGAATTTTGGATCACGGGACCTCCACCCAACCCGAGCCTACCCTAAAATTGAACGGACCCGTTTTCATCTGTGACCTAATGCTAGTGACCTGAGGAACAATTTACGGTTATAGGTTTTAACAGCTCCGTAATTAAGTAAAAACTAGCCACAAGAGACAATCGAGAAAGACATACCTTAGAATTAGCACACCTACTTTCGGCAATTTATACGAAATGAAGGCCACTAAAGCGCTTTAGGCAGGTAAAGCCACGGCTATTATGATGACATAAAACGAAGATATTTGATCCGCACGCGATACTAATTAGTGTTATGAGTTTTCATTTTTACAAAGCTATTAATAAAGTTTCAGTCAAGATTGAAAAACAACTCAGAGTTAGGAAAACTCTTTGTTAAATATTCAGTTGCATCTTAGTTAAATAGGTAGCTACTTACTTACTTGGAAGGAGCGTGAATAAGGAGTTAATTAATAAGCTGCAGATATTAATTTTGACATTTCATACAAAAATTACCATTATGAAAACTCTAATACCTATACAAATGTGAACGTAATGGACTTGAAGCAATCACAAAAAGCCTCCCTGAACTATTTGAATTCTGGTAAACAAATTATAATTCCTAGCCAGAATCCACAAACTACTTAACCTGCTTGGCTTAGCGAAAATTGTCAAGAATTATTTGCATCAGACTTGTAAGCCTCTCCCCGCACAGCTAATATAAACAAACTATAAATATTTATTAATAATTACAATAATTGCATACTTTCTGCGACGACATTTTGTTATGATACCTTGAACTTGTTTATTTTTGTTCATTCAAGGTTCAATCAAGTTATGTGCATCGTAGAGAGATCGCAAAACCACCATTTGATAGAGAATTAAATGGTGAACAGCACGCAATAACACTATTAAAGGTCTATGACGCACAGTTTTTGAGTAATAAGCGCTCAAAGTTGAAAGTTTGTGGAAATTTCAGTTTGCTTGAATGCAAGTTTGCTCCATCGCTCAGACACATGTACTAGAATACTAACACAGCAAATTTGCGCTTGAACGCTTGTATTTGTTTGAGTACAACATTCGCTCCTACAGAATGTTGACTGTTGGTGTGGCAATCAGTAATGAAGCAATACTTGTAAAGAATTTCAATAAGATAAAAATATGTATAATACTGATATTAATATTTTAATTAGTACCTTTGATTTATACTTACATACACTTGTATATTTGTACTTACAGTAGAGTTCCTTCCTTAAGGAAATTTTGCGGGCCGGGCCGACCTCTGTGCCCGGGCGCCGCCCCTGGTGGGCCGGGCCGCGGGCCGGGCTGGGGGTGGTGGGCAGGGCCGCGGGCCGGGCCAAGTTTAAACAAAGCCAAATTTTCAAAAAAGCCAAAACCTTTCAAAAAACACGACTATAAGCTAATTCAAACACTGATATGACAATGTGGCAGGGTATATTTACCCCCTTGTTGCAAAATTGAGAGGAACTGGAAAATACTTTTTCTCAACAGCCAACAAAAAGCCACAACTCACACGGAAACTCTCCCCTACCCGAACCCCCGTCTCTCCCCCCCAAGGAGATGGTCTCCCCCATTCCCCCCATTACTTTTTCTCAACCAACACTCCATGGGCACCGACCCCCCCCCACCCCCCCCCCCCGGGGCCCACACCCATGTTGGTAGTACATGTTGTTAACATTCCAAATTAGAAATAATTCAAAAATCAAAAGTACACAGGTATGTAGGCTCAGTGAAAAGCCATTTTTTTGTGAGATAGTGTTAGACTATTTATACAATTTTCCCCCTTTTTGCCCCTTTTTTTGCCATTTCCAGCAAATTCCCAATTATATTTCTGCGCCCCGCGCCCCCCCACCGCCCGGCCCGGCCCCACAACGGCCCCCCGGGCCCGTGGGCGGGGGGGGCCCGAAAATTGTGGGGCGCGGCGGCGCGGCGCCCCCCCCTCACAAAAACCCGCCCCGCGGGCCCGGGCCCGCCCCCGCCCCCCAACGGCCCGCCGAAGAAACCTAACTTACAGCAGATTAAGTAGTAATTATGTACCTATATCAATAGATTAAAGCCCGGTTCATATGTACTTGTACTTAAGGACACAGGGACAGAGACAAGAAATGACAAATTTCGGTCACCTGCTGTTAAGAATTGACAAACGCGCTTCGGCTACTGTTTTGCCCACCATATGAAGTCCATCCGACTTTTTTTGTGCGAAAAATTGGCTCATTTAGCCCTAAAGGCCAAAGGGACAAGGACATTTTCTAAAATCAGGTTTGGCGCGAGGCGACAAACTACACACACACGTCACTGCGGGTTTTCATATTACAACTTCTGCCAAAACAATTTTGATATGAATAGTTGGAATTGCAAAAAACTTTTTATATTTGATATTAGAAAAAAATAAATGATATTGAAATTTAAATGATACCTTTAGGTATTTATGCAGTCATGGAAACTTAAAATATGACCGAAGTACAATTTGATTCCGTATCTATGCCCGTGTATAATTTTCATATTAATGATATCAAAACAACAGAAAGCTCCACGAGTCTAACAAGAAAAAAACAATCTTTGTGGAATGTAAAAAATGAGCTTCTAGCGCGATGTCCATGTACTCTCTAGTGAATCAGCAAGTGTTAAAGAAATACCATGCTTTGAGGACAGAATTTTGCTTTCAGGCTTAGCTCCAGTTCAAGGCTTAAAACAAAATGAGCAAAAAGCCGTTCAAATTACGGGTCCTATAACGAGATTTATATTTGCCCATTCAAAAAAGTCTGACCAAAAAATGCTGGACCCTGAGATAAAAAGATACACGTGATATCATTACGAAAACAACTAATTGCAAGCATCAGGAGTACAGGACGTAGTCACAAAAGTCACTCCACCTGTTTAGTCTCGGGATTCAGCAATTTCTGGTCAGACTTAACCTGCACGAAATTTCTAGATGGGCTTGAGATACTGAATGCGCTAACTTCACATAAAAACACGATAACACATTAAAACTAAAGTTAAAACTGACAAAAAATATGTTTTAATTCGCGTAATATGCACAAAAATAAGGAGGATTCAAATAAATATGTATATAATATGCTATATGGGGTTTACAATACCAGTATATCAAGTAAAGCACCGAAGACAAAATGTACATTGTACAATAGATGCAGAGCTTGTGACCGGCGGATTGAAAACACAGGCCGGACGGCTACATTCGAGCGATCGACAAAATTGGCCGGCATAACAGTTCCACGGGCTAAGTTAAGCTAAAGTTGTAAATGAGAAATAGAGCCTATAAGACAAGGGGGCTGTGGTGTAGTGGTTAGCATGCTTGTCTTCGAAGCACGCGGGCCGGGTTCGATTCCCGGCGCCTCCATTTCTGTCATTCTTTCTAAATTGGGGCCACATCTTTCTATTCATCACCGAAATGACACTCCGGAATTTGAAGATTTTTTCGAAAATTGCTGCCGGCCCGGCCGCCGGTCACAGACACTAAATAGATGTGATTTTATTTTAAACGGATGTACCTCGTTTTATTAAGACATCTGGTGAGATACCGAACAAGTTGTAAAGCTCCTTGAGTTTTGACTTCCACTTTAAAGCTCTAGTCATACTTTACCTTCCGATACATACTTCATTCCACAATTTGAACGATATATCAACTTCTTCTGTCCTATCCATTACAAACATTGTACCAGGAATTCAACTTCTTGGATTAATTCCCAAGAAAGCAGGCCGCAATGGATTAGTTTAAAAAGATATGACATAAACAAACACACAAATTAGACCGATACGTGTTAGACACATTTACAACTTTTGTACACAAAACAATATAGACTAGATCTTATCACAAATTAGAAATTCAAAGAAACTGTTAAACAATGCCGATAAAACATGCAATCAAAAATAATTAGACCAAAATTACAACACTGACGAAGAATTACGCAATTTTGACTCAAATTTTATTAATTTTGACCAATTAGGAAACACCGTGGTTCAAAAAATGAGTTTTTGTCTCAAATAATTAACTCTAATATACATGAATTTAGAAAATTTAATGAGCTTAATTAATTAATTAAGAGTTATTAATAAAATATGTTAATAAAGTAAATCGTTCGGCAAACGGATATTTCTCACCACGAATACCTATCAATTCCCTATTATATACTTCCCAATGGCCCAATTTAAGAAAATATAGCAGTTTTTGCTCAGCAATATCTAATAAAGTTAGCGGATTAGAATGTGAATTTAAATAAATTTAAATACTTAGTCCGGAAAAAAGGGTGCTTAAATATCCAAGTCTAGTCAAACGAAAAACGACAATGCACCAATAAGATTGACTGAATTGAAAATTCAATGCATAAAGAGAAGACAAAAATATAATAAGCCAACAAACATATTTACGGAATATACAAAACTTGCAGTCGAAGAAAGTTTATACGTTTTTTTGACTACAAGTAAATTTAATCAGTTAAATCCAGTTATATGCTTAGTTAACTCTTGTAAATGATCCAAAAATGAAATCAATTTTGTAACTCATTGTTTTCAGAAAAAACTGGCTTTAAGGGGGCAGTTTCGCGAAAGCAGTCGACTTTGCATGACTGTAAAACTTGTTCAGTGACAGGTAAGACATCGTTCTCTATATATTTTAGATATCTAAGTTAAAGCAAATATTTTCGCCAACTTTCAGCAAAATTGATCCATCATTTTATTTATAGCAGCATATAGTTATTTTACAGTAATTTAAAGGTTATAACACAGCTTCATAAATAATATATATATATATATATATATATATATATATATATATATATATATATATAATATATATGTATGTATAAAGTATCAAAAAGAGATTTAACAAGCAAAAATATGAGCCAAAACAGGCACAATATTACAGAAATTAGATTAACATACAGAAACAGCGAACAACCAACAATAAATTAAGGCCATACCCGAACAATATGATGAATCGGATCACACAAAACCCGTCCACATAATGTTTCAAATCAACATAAAAATAAACGCGACAAATAGACTCAATAATAGTTATCACCAAAAGTTCTGCGTCAATTATTAATCTATCATGTGCCAGACATGCATTTTAACTTTTCAAAGTTTACCAAAAAACATTTTTTAGTATTAAATAAACCAAGTTTAAGACGGTCTCATAAAAACATATTAAAAAATAATGATCAATATTCAATTTACTGCAAACAAATTGCATTCCACGAATAAAAATTTCACATCAGTTCACCCCCTAAACCCCAGGGGTCTTCCAGGGGCGGTTGTTCTGCCAGGCCTGCCAAGGGGGTAACCTCATCCCCAATCCCATGTACAAAGTCTACCCTCGAAAATTTAACAGGTCTGCCAGGGGCCGATTCGCGTAGTTTTGAAAAAGCCTCCGCCGTACAGCCAACCCGATCCAGGGCCCGACTGACCACTCGAGCAATAAATTCGGTTCGATCGTTGGCATCGTGCACACGATGGGTGGTGTTGAGAATTTCAGAGGCAATGGACAACGCTTCGGCTTCTACCACTTCTCGTACGGAAGCACCAAAAGTTTCTAGTTGATTTGAATTGGTGGATAGCAGGTGGATACTTGCGTCGGTGACCGACGTTTGCTGAACTTGTAGACAGGTCAGATCAGGGCAGAAGTTGATCAGAGACTGCAACAAAATCATTTGAAATTATTCAAGAATAATATTGTCAAAAGGTGATGTAAAAAACATCTTTCACAACCAAACTATTTAAACAGCAAGATAATTTTACACAGAACAGATAACAGATATATTGAGTAGACTAGTGATGAAATTATTTTACTAAACTTTTGAGCTACCAAATTTAGTATTGTGCAATATATATTGTGGTAGCACACTGAAAATTGTACCACCACACTACATTGCTCACAATATACCACCAATGATATAAGAGACAAGCAAGTATTATAGTAATCTTAGTTATTACTCTAGATACCACAACGGCACATATTATAATATCACCTAGAGTAGAACGAGAAACGCACGCAGTAATCTTCATTATTACGTACTCTTAGTCATTAGTGGCACAAAATATGCCATGAAGAGTACATAAGACTAAATTATACAACAATCTTCCCTTCCCTTACGTACTCCTGATACCACGATTATATACCACATCAAGAGCCCAGCTTACTTTCACCCCCTCGTCCCCCACCCCCCGACAGTCGGTCAAGTCGACATATCGTAGTCTGCGACAGCCCCGGGCCAAATTGTGCAGCATGGCATCGGAAATGGAGGCCAGGCCGGCCAGACTGAAATACTCCAGCCGGCCACAATGCACGCTGATGGCCTGCAGAATATCGCCGATACGAGACTGCATGGCCGGATTCCAGTTTCTGCGAAAAAAATGAGCAATCAAAAAAAGGCTAGACTTTTTTACTAGGTATCTTAAAGTGGGTGATCAGAGAAGAAAAAAAGATGCCTAAGACCGAAGCCTAAGGGCAAATAAGGCAAACCTGAAAATGTGCAACCGTCACAACTGTCATACCATACCACAGGTCATACAACAGGTACAAAAGATCTTCCGATTATTTACTTTACAGAATTACGAGATTTTCTAGGGCTAACTTCGGTCCCTGATTCCGAAACCTGGCTCCACTTCTGGCCAAACAACTGGATTCCCCTAGGGCACTCTGAGATATTCTCTCTGGGTGCAACCAAGGGGGGACCTTTCACGGTTCCAAGGTCGAAAAAGAAAAGTCTTTCGTAAATTTTTTTACGGGTAATTCGGGTCCGGAACACGATTCCGGAGTTCTCTGTTTTGCTCAAGAGCTATATACCTAAACCCGCCCCCACCCATACGCCCCCTCTCCAGAGGCTAAAGCCAGAAGGGGGATTTTTGCAAAGTTTAGACCTTTACTGCTGCTACAGATACTTTGAGTCCCATTTTTTATTTGGGGTCCATGTTTTTACGTTAACATTATTTCAATAACGAAATCCCCAACTAAAGGGATCAATTGATATGTAGTTAGTCAACTAATTAATTAATAACTGTAATTAATTAATTAATTAATTACCTCAAATAGCCAAACCAACACACAACCAGCGACGTCAAGTGCGGCCCTATTGCCGAGGTGATCAGGGTCAAAAGGTCACTGGGGTCAGAGCTGGCCGGCGTGGGAAAGGGCAGATTGAGTCCGTGCAGCCGGGGACAGTGCTGCGACACCAACTGAATGGTGCTCTGGGTGCTGCACTCCAGGTAGAGGAAGGTGACCAGGGGACCAAGGCGGGGCAACAGTTGGGCAAAGCTACGCTCGGCTAGCTGCACGATGGAAAGGTCGCCGGCCTGAAAAAATAAAAATTTTCAGATTTCTTAATTGAAAATTTTTTATCATATTATACCCTCTCCCTCTGCCAGGGTCGCTTAGCCAAACTGGCTGCTCACAAACCAAAAAACGGGGAGCAATTTATTTTTTACTAAATAAATATTTTTTATTTATTTGCTTTAACAAACTGTAAGTACACATACAAAATAAGCATTTTGAACTGTATAATAAAGATATGCGACTAGCTTTAACATCCATTATCGCCTATAGAAACGGTATATACGCTCGCAACAGTCAAAAGTCAAGCCTTTATTTTATGCAAACAGCCTTTCTCCTTAGTTCCCCCCGCCCACCCCCTCCGGGCCCGGTTTCATAAAGTCAACCACAAAACAACCACAAACACCACAACAAAAAAAACACAACAAAAACACCACACAAGCACATATATATTTGCATGCAAATGCAAAAGTCAAGCCTTCCTCCAATAGAATTATAACCCACTCCCTCTGAAAGCACCCTCACCTCTTGTCCATCTAAAGCCGAATAATGGAACAAAGGATGAAACACAAATTCTTCCAGGCCCGGTTTAGCGGATCCGGAACCGTTGTAGAAAGTGTCAAAGCTGCGACTAAATAAATCCACACAGCGCCAGTTAATCTGTTGGGTTAGGTTCAGGGATCTCAGGCCTGTGGGAAAAACGTAGCGTCTGAACGAATGACCTTTCAGGGTCAGCGATTGAAGTTTGCCAAGTTTGGACAAGTTCAAAACTTTGTCATGCTGCGTGAAACATCGACAGGATAGCTGCAGATCACTGAGACACGGACAGGCAACGGAAATGTCGTCTATGACGCTTAGTATTTCCACCGGGCGAAAGACAATGTCCGCTGCGTGCACTACGCCGATCATCAGGTAGTCCCAGTCCTCTGAAAACAGAAAACAGGAGATTAAGCGGGTTAAGGGATGGAATTAAACAGATTAGGGTAACCAAAATAGGACGGGATAGTCTCCACTTCTTCCAGCTAAATGTGCCCCCCCTTTCAGGAAATATAGTAGCGCCTAATGAAGTCTAGTCCCCGTTTCAAATAAATAATCCCTCCGTCCCCATTTCAGGAACTTTTGCGCGTCCTAAGGAAATTTTGTCCCTATTTCAGAAAATTATACCCCCCTTCAGGAAATTTGTCACTTCATCAAAAAAGTTTATCCCCAGGTCACCTTGCCCCTAAGGAAACCTGTAGCCCCTTATTAGGCATTGTAGCTCTTCTGTAAGATATCTTGTCCAGTGTCCCCCAAATTTCTGACTTCCAGTGACACCGCGTCAAAAACGCGAAAAACTTCAATTAATACTTTCAGATATTATATAGAAACTAAAAAACAGCGCCACACCTAACCTCACCTAAATGCAATTTCGTCAAGCTGGGCAATTGACCAATCACCGCAATTAAGCCTACAGACGCAAACTGCAATCCCTTCATGGAAATCGTCTCCAACTGTCCACAGCGAGTGGCAAAATTTCGACTAGCAATTTCCAGCGATTCGCCGCAATAAATTCCCCGGGCTAGAACGTCGAGCGAGAATGACTTGAGCTTGGGACAATTCAGCGAGCCAAACATGGCCGTCAGATCGCGTTCCAGCTCTGAGCAGCAGGCGGCTGCAATGTGCAGCTCTGCAAGACATTCTAGTTTGCTTAGCATTTGCAGGAATTCAAAATTGCGCACGTATACGGGGCCCACGCGTAGACGCTTCAAATATTGGCATTTGGTGGCGATTGCCTGCAAAAAAAGACGTATTATATAATACAAAAATACTATAGTATATTGCGTCTGTTTGAGCCAGTACCATACGTAGGCAGCTAGCAAATTCTGGGGGGAAGGGGGGTGCGGAGCAACGTTTTTGGATAGATAAACAAACATAAACAGCTCAACACTGAACGGAGGAAACGTCTTCAAAATAGACACAGTGTCTCTTCGTGTTTTACTTGCATGTAAATATATAAAGGCACAAATTTTAGTTTAAAGTAAAGTAAAGTGATAACAACATCTGGTATAAATGTGTAAAATGAAATCAAATAAAGTAGAAAATTCAAATACAAAAGCTTATAAAATATTGAAAAAAAACTCACACTAAACAACACATCCTGATACGACGAATCTCCATTTTCATCCAGTTGGCTTAAATAGGCCGGATTATTCAGTGGCGTGGAGAAGGGGTCAGGAAATCCGGTCCCGCTCTCCGGCAAACAGTCTGTGAGGTCAAGTTCTTCGAGGTCAGAGGTCAACAAAAGGTCAAGCACCTGAGACAATTCCTCTGTACTCATTTGATGCCAAAGGATCACGTGCAACAGGCGCTGTCGCAAAACCACTGGAGCTTGAGAAATATAATCCGGAGTTAGCAGCGGACAGTTTCTCCGTAGCGCACGATAACAGATATCTTCCAGCAGACGAACCATAATACGTAATTACTGTGACTAATATGTACAGTGAATGGCGAAATGTCTAAAAACAATAAAAAATAACAGTACATATTTTATATATATATATATATATATATATATATTATATATATATATATATATATATATATATATATATATATATATATATATATATATATATATATATATATATATAGATAGATATATATATATATATATATATATATATATATATAGGTAAAGGGTAAAGGTAACCCGCGGATAGATAACTATCCTTTGGCGTGTCCGCCCTCGGGTGCGGTGCTCATCCCCGTTACAAAGCCCTGGAGCGTCAGGGGTGCCACTTCAAGAGTGACTATATCCGTGGAGGGGGGGCTAGCCCCTCAAGGCATAATGCCCTACACGGACCCCTGTTACCTTCCCACGTTATTGTGGTACCTTTTGTGTCCGTGTGTTTTAGTGTATTAAGGTGGTATATTATGTATATAATTGCGTTTTCGAGGTTTTTGTCAATTTTAAAAACATTTGCGACCACAGAACTCGAGTTATGCTTGACGCTTGAACACGAATTTTGGGCACAGACATATATATAAAAGTCTATATATAGATATACTTTTTGAATGGACTAAAATTATATATAAAAAACACCTTTTGCAAATTGTAAGTTTCAGCCAGTTACATATAAAATGGAAGGGGCCTTAACTATAAAACTCTATAAAGCAACAAGATTAGTCAACTAAAAGAGTTGCACACTGGCAGAAACTATAAATAACCAAATAACAAAGATGCATATGGCTTCATACATAAGTTGCGCAACCTAAAAAACTTTCCAGACATTAAAAAATTTACCGAGTTAGCTGTTAAAACCCATAACAATAGTGTGTGCCAGACACGACGAGTATTATATTTTTAAAAAAGCTGCTAATATATAAATACGCCACGTCTAAAAAACAAGCTGGCTACTTAAATCACTACTACACAGCTATGCGTATATATATGCACAATACACGTCAATATACACATACACATAAGATATGTATACATATACGTGTCTGCATAATATATATATATATATATATATATATATATATATATATATATATATATATATATATATATATATATATATATATATATATATATATATATATATATATATGTATATATACATACCAAAATAGGCAAGGTTATCAAACACGCGCACGTAGAAAAAACCATTAACACTGAAAATGGCACAATACCAACTTTTCTATGCGAATCAACTGCGCGCGTGAGTGTAAATAAACATAATAACAATCGTTTGTCAATGATATCAGTAGCGTCTGCTTTACTGCTTGTTATTTAACTATACGACTACACAAGCTGTTTCTTGTAAAAAAACCAGAGGCACAATAGTTCTTTAAACAAACGAAATGGTTTAGTCCTCACAAAAGCCGCAGGTACATATATAGTATAGTATATACACAGGGGCGGTTCCAGGATTTTGAAAAGGGGGGGTGCAGCTTCGAAATTTTTTTAGTTCTTTCTATGGTTTCGCACTGTTACGAGACCAGTTTGAGTACGTCGTGGCGTTAATAGTGACATCAAAACTACAGTTCAGCACTAAGCAATTGGTTGGCAGGGGTCTGGGGCATACGTGGGCAGCTACCGAATTCTGGGGGGGGGGGGTGCAGAGAAACTTTTCCGGCCATTTTTGCTTCGTGAGCCACCAATTTCGCTTCGTGAGCCACCGAGGCTGAGAAATTTTTAGATTTTCAAAAAAATTTGTTTACTTCACGGACTTAAATGTGACGTGATGATAATTAGGGATGTCGCGGATATCCGCATCCGCATCCGCGGATGATCCGCAACTTTTTGACATCCGCATCCGCATCCGCATCCGCAAAAATTTAATGCGGATGTGCGGATGTTGCAGATTCGGCAAAATTTACTAAAAATGTAGAAAATCAGACGACAATTTTGATTTTTGTGCATGTATATACCAATATTTTTGCTCTTAAAACGGTGGATGAAACTTTACTTTAAGCTTTTTCACCTCATTGTTGGTTGCAATTCGCTCTTTTCTAAAGTAGGCTTCACAAATATTTGATATAGCTGGCATATTCGAACTAAGTTTTGCATGTTTGAGAGAGACTAGTCTACAAACTTGTAAAGCAATAAGTATATATTGTCAAAGTCAAAACAATATTATCAGTTTTTTACTTGCATGCTTTCGTAGATTAGAAAGAATTGACAGAGTACGTTTAGTGATTATACACCAACCTTAACCAAAAGCATCAAGTTGCCAGAGGGTCACGCCGATAGCCTTTGAGTTGGCATAGAGTTAACCAATAGCGTTTTAAACAAACTGTTGATGGCGGCGCATGGCTTAGAAGATTACGATATGTATAATGAATGCACAACTGTTTTATCTAAGTCTCATTCGTTAGTACTTGCATTCATACTTGCTATTTCTAGTATAATATGTATTTTTTGGTGAAAATTTTTTCAAAAATTCGGCTCATAATTTGTTTAGAACGTATTCTAAAAAGATCCGCATCCGCATCCGCATCCGCGCGGATGTCAGAAGTCAACATCCGCATCCGCATCCGCATCCGCGGATGTCAAAAAAGTCACATCCGCGACATCCCTAATGATAATGATACAAATCTGAACGTCACGTCGCAAGCGACTACACCAGTGGCGTATCCAGTTCGCATTACAAACGCAAGATCACTGCGCCACAAAGTTGCAGGGGTCTGGGAGCGAGAACCACCAGAAAAAATGGAGGTTTTTTCAATTAATAGGCCAAATTTGGGCAACTGGAGACGTTATCTCAAATATTTTTCGGACGGTAATAAAAACCAAAGGTGGACCATTGTGTAAAAATCCACTGGGAAAAACATTCGTCGGGGGGAAGGGGGGAATTCCTGGGTACGCCCTTGGACTACGCCATGGAGAAGAGACCAGCCCGCAGGCAAATGCCCTTCACAAACTTCAGGTACCTCCCACGATATACTTGTGGTATCCATTTACCGACGCCGTTAGATAAAGTACTTAAATGCTGGATAGTGGATAGTACGTATAGGAACACATGTAAACACGTCACTTTAGTCTCTTCTTGCTCAAAGAGATACTGTGAAACCTAGTCGGTGGGATTTGGACCACAAACCTTGGATTAGTCTGCAAGACCTAGAGGTAAAGCACATTTGAAGTCTTCAGAGTTGACAAGTGAACAAGCAAAGTCTATCATGAACACTGCTAATCCTCAATGAGAGTCAGTGCAAAACATATATAAAGCAAGGGTCTGGGGGCGGCAGCCCCCAGAAACGAGCGAATTTTTGGTTTTTGTGAAAAAATAAATTGTACTGCGGCAGGCACTTTCCGACATCTAGCTTCTGCACCCTGCACCCCCCTTCCGACCAAAAGGGGGGGTGCACACCAGGGTTGGCCGTCTCGGTCTCGGTCTCGGTCTCGTAAAAAACCCGAGACTAGGCTGGTCTCGGTCTCGGTCTCGGTCTCGGTCTCGGTAGGAAAACCGAGACCTGCCATAGGGTGGTCCCGGTATTTCAGATGAGGCTAGAAGTTTTCAAAATTTTTTACGATCACGAAGATTTTTTTTTTACGATTTAAGATTCCAAATAGAATGCCCAGCATGGAATGGTCAAAACTGTCTGCTGCAGAAGAATGTCAGTTCACGGGCAAACTAACTTCAAGCTGGGGTTTTTTTTCGCAAAAACGTTCGCAATTGCGAAAAAAAATTGCTGATTGCGAAAAATTTTCAAACCTTTTCGCAAAATTGCGAAAAAATTTTGACGCAGTGGAGGTGAACTCGTAAGGTCTATGCGCTGATTTTTGTGGTTTAGTCGGAAAACATTTGTGATACGTCCCCAGTTGACCAAGTTTGCCCTAAAAATTGAAAATTTCTCTGACTTTTGATTCCCCAAGCCCGGTCTCGTGAAACTTTGTGACTTGATGTTTCTAGTGACTGTAAATGGGACACATTTCCTTCCATGTCTTATCACACCGACTGCATGTAACACTAATAGTCAGTAGTCGTAGGTGACATAATTAAGTAACAATTCAAAATGTTAGCATTTTCAGGCCTAACTTGGTCCTTGGCCGTCGCCGGGTCTAATGAAATTTCTTTACGGCTGAGCATCGATTGTGAAAATTGTGAAAAATTACACAAAATTCTCAGGACGGCTCCATAAATTTTAATAAAAATGTCAAAATCGTTGCTTTTTGGCCAAAAATGGTGAAAACTATGTCAGTCTGTATAGGCGGGATAATGTTTTATTAACATTTAAATGTAAAGTCTACTGTGTTAAGTAACAAAAGTAAGTCTGCGAAAAAAAATTTGATTTTGCGAAAAAAATTTCAAGCTTTTCGCAAAATTGCGAAAATTTGCCAGCGAAAAAAAAACCCAGACTTCAAGTTTAAACTTTGTACGTCAAGCTAGTAATTAAAGTTTGAGCTACATAGAATGGGTTGTCTGACTTAGCGATATTGCATTTGTATGTGGAACCTCTCAAGCATAACGTTAAACAGTATATAGAAATACTGACCATCATTCAACAAACAGTGCTAACTTCGTAGTTGATTTGTAACTAAAAATTTGCTGCTTTCAGCAACGTTACGAAGCGCGAATTGGGTGGCAGTTTAATTGAATTTCTTGAGCCCCAACCTCTCAACGCATGTGAAAGCATTAAGTATCTGAAAAAACCTAGGCACAATCAAATGCTTTTTGGGCTATGGAGTGGTTGAGGCATGAAACCTTCCCCCACCTAACTGTGTCAGCTGGAGAAACTTTTCTGGTCCGTGATGATGCTCGTATTAGCACTTCGTAGTAGCACAGCACCACTGCACCAGCACGGACGATTCTACGCTGGCACCTGAGTGAGACTGTCCTAGTGCAAACATATGTATGCAATGCACTATAAAACACACTGTGGTATGCGAAGAAGTGTGCGAAACTTTTAAAACATTCCAAAAGTTGACAGAATTGCGGAAAAATAATCCTATAGTCAAGCTGTCGATCACATACTCTCATGCTTGCGGTCGTTTACAATGTTAAGTTTCTCGCAACTTCGCAAGTCATAAACTCATAAACCTAACCTGATGATCACTTTTTGTAACTTAATCACTATTTTTTCACATTTCAAAGTATCTCAAATTTTTAAAATTGAAACTTGAAAAGGACCCCCCAGGGCTGGTCTCGGTCTCGTAGGTCTCGTTTGGGTGGTCTCGGTTGCTTGGTCTCGGTCTCGGTCTCGGTCTCGGTTGCAAACCCGAGACTTGCCAACCCTGGTGCACACCCCCTCGCGCCCCCCCCACCCCCCTGGAACCGCCCCTGATAGTACAACACTCTTTGTTGAAAGATCAAAGTGTTACGGCCTATTCACACGCAGGGCGCATTTTGCTCCATGGCGTACGCCATGGCGCATTGCATGGCGCAGGCCGTGGAGCATGAGCGGGCTCATGAGATGACGCATTCTATTTTCACACTGCCTACTGCATTATTTCACACAATGCAGTAGGCAAAGCGGTGTGCTTGTGCGCCCGCTCATGCGCCCGCTAATAAGCCCGCTCATGCTCCCTCGTGTGGATAGCAGCCTCTCGTAAAACTCAAGTTCAGTAGATTTTGACGCAGGATAGGTAAATACAGTGAAGTGCAGTTTTTGTGGTTAGGCCAAAAAATCTTCTGATTATAATATATAATCAAGCAACTCTGACTGTATGCCTGCATCACGGCCCGGGGCCGGCGGGTTCGCTCATTTGTCAACGGGCCGGGTCAAGGGCCTGAATTCGCAAACAAATAAGCTAAACAGTGTTTCAACTTGGCTAAAGTTTAACGTCTGAAGAGTGAAGACTGTCATCGGACCTAGATTAAACCACTTTTCTTCATAGTTTTAAGTTTAGCCTGATCAATGTATATCAATAAGTTTTTCAAAAGGGTCCCCCCTCTTTGTTCTGTTGCCCGGTGGAAAAAACTTTTTATTTACGACCATATGTACATGGGCGTAGGGGGCGGGTTGGGGGGTCTTCACCCCCCCCCCCCCCCCCCAGACAGGTCCGCACCCCCCCCCCCCCCGAATGTTTTTCCTTAAAGGTAGCTCAGGAAGCAAAAATTAGTGGCTCACGAAGCGAAATTGGTGATTGGTGGCCTCACGAAGCAAAAATAGCCGGAAAAGTTGCTCCGCCCCACCCCCCCCCGGTGGCTCACCCCTCAGGATTCGGTAGCCGCCCACGTATGTTTACGACCAATTAACCAAATCGACCTAATTCTAGCTTCTTTCTAAGGGCTGCCACCCCCAGGCCTAGACCCCTGCGACTGTTTTGCTTAGTGTTTCTTGTGATTATCTTCCATGACACTGTTGACGTGTGTTCATTGGTGCATTTGTGTATATAGCTATTGGGATTTTTTCGAAAAGTACCGAACCCATAATTTTGGCGAAATGAAGTGGTTGACATTATATACACACTTACTTACTATAATAGTGATAAAAGAATGTAAAAAGAGTGTGGAACAATTCAATCAACAACCGTCAGTTATTAGTATATACAAAATACAAGGAATAATTTTTATATTTAACGTTGAATAGAGAAGCAAAAAAACCGACTGCTTCAAGTTTTATCAATTCCTATTCAGCCTATCGCTTTGTTTCGAATAAAAGGTACTTTTGTGTAGGTGCATGGGGGTACGAACGTGTAGGTGCATGGGGGTACGAACGTGTAGGTCCACTGGGGGTACTTTTGTTTATAACGCCTAAATTTGCGCGCAGATTTTTACCGTAAACGCTTCAATCGTTCAGCTAAAAGCTAATTGTTGCGAATAGACAAACTCAAATCTCGCTAATCGCTATTCGTGAGCGTAACAGCGACAGTTTTGTGCTCATTTGGGGTGTGGGTAAAATCCGGCCCCGCCCCAGCTTCGGCCCCGGCCCCAACTTGCAATGGGTAAAATCCGGCGCCGCCGTAGCCCCGGCCCCCCCCCCGACTCCAATGGGTAAAATCCGGCCCCGCCCAGCTCCGGCCCCAACTTGCAATGGGTAAAATCCGGCCCCCGCCCCAGCTTCGGCCCCGGCCCCGACTTTGCAATGGGTAAAATCCGGCCCCGCCCCAGCTTCCGCCCCGGTCCCCCAACTTGCAATGGGTAAAATCCGGCCCCGCCCCACTTCGGCCCCGGCCCCAACTTGCAATGGGTAAAATCCGGCCCCGCCCCAGCTTCGGCCCCGGCCCCAACTTGCGATGGGTAAAATCCGGTCGCTGACGGCCAACTCAAATGGGTAAAATCCGGCCCGCCCAGCTCCGGCCCCAACTTGCAAATGGGTAAAATCCGGCCCCGCCCCAGCTTCGGCCGCGCCTCATCACCCTGACCGGTAAAATCCGGCTGGCCAGCTTCGGCCGGCTCGATGGCAATGGGTAAAATCCGGCTCGCTGCTTCGCCCTGGTCACCGACGGTAAGACCCGGCCGAGCCCCAGCTTCGGCCCCGCCCCCAACTTGCAAACTGGGCACCAGCCGCTGCATTTTCTTTAAGCACTGGCTTATCATTTTGAATTAACGTCCCCCCAAATTCAACAGGGGAGTTGGATCCATCGCCGTCGACAGAAATTTTCAGCTTCTAATCAAAATTGGGATTTTCTTCTCTCAAGCCTGAGTACATGCCAGGGTGTGGATGCAAAAGCAAAATTTTCAAACATTTTTTCAAAATGATAAGCCAGTGGCATGTCCGGGGCCGGGTTTCACCCATTCGCAAGTCGGGGCCGGGGCCGGAGCCGGGGCCAAGATTTTACCCACACCCGTCATTCGCTCTTCGATCTTATAACTAAGCAATATCCGAATACCCACAAAAAATAAACACTTCACCTTATCTCGTTACAGTGCCATTATAATTGCGCTCAAAGGGCTATGAGTAAAGGTAGGTAGCCCCTGGACTTAAAGTCCGGCTGATTCAGCCCTGGGGTTTGGTGCTTAAGCAGCACTAGAGCGTGAGGGCCAGGGGTGTCATCTCATACGCGACTTCATCCGTGAAGAGGGCCAGTCCCTCAGAAAAATGCCCTTCACAGACCTCTGTTAGGACATGCATGTGGTACCCATTTCCCGATCCCGTGGGAACTGGATAGACAAGGGTGGACAAGAGCACATGTAAGCTTAGTTTCTTGTTCAAATTGTTAACTTTGGGGGTGGGATTCTAACCATAACATGGCAGAATTATTTTTGCAGCCTACACTAGGAAGCCCTTGCGTAGTTATTTTGACACTTACAGGAATCAATCAGTGTTATTCGTCAAAAGTTTTGCGTCGTCTGACGCAATATGCTAAAATTTTCTTAGGTCAACTGCAGTTGGGGGAACTATGAAGAATTGGGTAAAAAAACGACGCCTACTGCTGTCAGGGCTGTCTGAGTGTCTTCAGACGTTTGTTGGAGCACGTACCTTTAGTTACAGCAAGGCTCATCTCATCACATAAACATAATTTTCAAATTATAAACAAGCCTAATAAGCCTCAGCCTAAACCCAAACTAAGCGTGTTATTAACTCTAGGGCCCGTATTCACATACTAACACTAACACTTAAAGTTAGTGTAATCACTAACTTTAAGTGCTTCGTAACACTAAATTAGTGTTACGAAGCACTTAAAGTTAGTGTTTACACTAGCTTTAAGTGTTAGTGTTAGTATGTGAATACGGGCC
>JASANF010014135.1:0-51115 GCA_030248245.1 Trissonchulus sp. WLG1_4
ATTGTCGGTCAAAAAGTGCATGGATTTTGTTAAGGGCTCCTAAGTGGGGGTATTCTGCATTCAGTCGAACAATTGGTAATACTTTGCGCATGAAAAAAAGACACGAGATGCTTATTCTAGCAAACTTATCGATTTTATCCTTTTCAACAACATTTCCAGAACACTTTGTCCTGCATGAAGACTGCCTTCCACATCTGATACCAAACGCTTCATATGTGTTTGATGCATCGCAAATGTATGTTTGTGTGGCTATTTGCCCCGCATGTTTTTGGCAATGGTGCGTCAACGAAGATTGTAAACCATGCGTTGTTACTATGCCCCCTTCCTTATGCGATCCCGTACCACTTGTTTCAAACAACTCCAAATTGCCATTTTTCAAACAAATTATCAGCTATAAGGCTAATTCTGTTATCAGATGTCCGAATCCACGATGTCGCTCGCAGCAGTTTGTATTCGTTTACCAAGCATCTTTTTGGCGTCATATAAAGTACATATCTGATGATCGGTATAGAAAAGAACTAAAAGCTACTATTAAATGTTTTCAACGTCATAATGTGAAGTTTCCACCTTATGTTTATCAAAATCTGCCCGCTGCTGTAGAACTTAGTATTAAATATGCAGACTCAGAAACTCAGACTGAATTTGGCATTTGATTTTACTTTTAATCGTTTGTAGCGTTTAATCTTTTTGTAAATGTTCATGTTTTGTATTTTAATAAACTGTTTTTATACATAACTTTTTGCGCTTACCAAAGATAGTTCATCATGAATATTCCAGTTGCTTCATAGTGTTTACGGATCGTATCATATCAGTTGTTAGGGACAGCGAAAACGACAATCTTGATACAAAATTTTGTAAAAAACTTATTTGTGGAGTTACACAGCTAAAAAAGCATACTAAATAGACTAAGTTTATGTAAAAAAAAAAATTATGCTAAGCCTGGTGTCAGTCACATACAAACTAGACACCTACCTAGTTTTGGATAAAAAGTTGCATAAATGTGCATGTGTTTTGTAGTATACTAAATACGGCATCCTATAACAGCTTACTTTGATATTTACGGAAATATTTACCGTAACATTTAAATATACATGTCCGACTTCACCTAACACTTCACTTTGTTTGTTGTATTGTGTATATCCTTTCAACATTTTTAGTGATGATTCTGCAAAGGAATATAAAGCTCCTAAACTTTGAGGATTGTCATAGAGTAAATACCTTTTTAGAAAAGGTTTAATTTAATTTTGACAAAGGTGTTTCTTCTATTCTCTTGCCTAAATGATTTAATTCGCTTACTTCTTAGAGAGTCTCCTGGCTAAGTGTAATACTGATGGCTACAATTACACCAAAGGGTCTCCTAAACCACGTTATATTTCAAAACGAGTTGACAAACTCTTGCTGAAACCAACCGCTTAATTTCTACTCTATCAAAAAGACCTCCGCAAAAAAAATACAAAAAATTGTCTGCCAGAATATCTTATTGTTGCAATTTGTTGTAGATCTAATTACACTCAGATGGAAGACACAAGCATGCTACAGGTAAATTTTCATTTATTGTTTTAATAACTATTTTTACTTAGTTGAAGAATTTGACAAATATAATGGATATGAATTTGTTTAGGAAGCAGTTGTTGAAGTTTTTGGTTCCAATCAAACGCTTGCTCAAATGGTGGAGGATATGCCGCTAACAGAAAATGAAACAAAACGTTTGAAGAGTTTGCTTAAAAAATATTTCCTGCACCAGACAGAGTGTTTTCCATTTTTGGCAGACAACATAATCCTTGAGCAAGAGCTGGCAGTCCAAGAGAAACAATGGAATGATGCGTACACAGCCTACGTCAGCTCAAACCCAGAAATTGAAGGCCGTTTTTATTTGTGTAACGGATGTGTGCTCGCTAAACCAAAAAAATGGCAGGTGCTACAGAGTAAGCACAATAACTCCGCACATGCCAAAACTCATTTCAACTGCAGGACTTGTCAGGGAACTCACACCTCAGATACGATTACTCGAATCCAGGGTGGAAAGTTCGCAAGATTTTGTTGTGCCTGTGGTTGCTTTTGCCCTGAAAATCCCATGCCACATTTGAAGATTCTGAGCACCGACAACCAGCAGCATATTTGTTGTGCTCATGGTAACTCGGCCTGTGATAAGCAGCAAAATGTTTGTTGCAGACCTCCATGCCTTCATCTTTTTCTGTTTTTTGGTTGCTGTGTGCATGGACTTAGTTGTAAATTTTATGAAAAATTGTTTCCAGTTTCCCTGTACAATTGTATAGGTAATCGAAAAACTATTACCATGAACGCAGCAGCAGACAACGGTGGAAACTGTTGAGCTAGTTGGTAATTTTTTTTTATATTATATGGATATTGTATTTTCTTGTTTTATATGTCTGACATTGCCATTCTGGAATACTACTACAAATGGAATGTGATTGAAGTAGATCCCACTGACGGTCAACAAAGAATCATTTTGGAAGGACAAAGAATCTTTTACACTTTTCCTCAATGCAAAAACCAAGCCATGCATTACGCTGAAGTTATTGAGCAAAACATGAAGATGAACTGCTTTGTGTTTATCAAAAAATACAAGCCTAATGGAAACTGCTTAAAGACCTACATTATTCCACTGAATGGCGACACTATGGTTATTCAGATTTAATAAAGTTTTATTTAACAGTTTACTAAATGTTACATTGTGAATTTAATAAAGTTTTGCCCAGTTAGTAGTTTTCGTATTTGATGGCTCAAAACGTCCTGCGCCATAAACTGATTTGGGGACATTGTTTTCTTCTAAATATTGAATAAACTCTGCCAAATCGTGGGGGCGGTACTGCAATTTGATGTACGAAGGCGTTGTCACCCATCTGATTAGATCCATTGCATTGGAAAACTCTTTGGATTCACCGTTGGCGTAAGTGACAATCAAATGTCCATCTTCAGAAACGGTGAGTTTTCCAGCTAAGGCTTGCAGCAACAGCTTGCCCTTCGGTTTTGCTACTTTTGCCAAGTTATCAATAATCCAGCCTAAATCTTGCACTTTTCTTTCATCGCAAAGTGCACAAACCAGTTTCTTTTTTTCATCTTCTGTCTTGGTTTTATCATTCAAAATTTGAGCAATGTTTTTTACGAAATCATCAGAATCTTCAATTAGTATGTATCGCTTGGGCATGGTTAGCAAATAGATGGCATAACGCTGGCACCGCAATCTGGCAAATTAAACGAATAAGCCGTTTGTGCTTTAGTAAAATCTGCTGCTTGCGAAAATCGGAGATAGACTGATTTGCCAAGGCTCGCAACTTTCGTTTGTATGGCTTTAACTTTTTTCGCCCAGCTGCCGATAGTTGAAGATTCTCCGTGTACAGCAGATTATGTGCTATTTCAGTGATTGCTTTGAAAAAAGAAGGTACGGCTTCATTCAGGATCTCAATCAATCGAGCTGGTTTTATGTCCTCGGAAATTAGCTTTAAAAGAAACAAGTTATCCAACACAGGCTGAGACATTTTGATTTTATTCCAACAAATTATAGTTTATATAGCATATTGACAGTATACTGATACAAGTTAAGGAACATAGACATATTGTTGAGGTTCAAACGGGAGACTGGTGCGAAATTGTAAAATTTCTGGGGCTTCCGCAGTCAAGTCTAACCAAAGAAACCCATACGGTTTAGAATTTACCGCAGATTCATACATGCTAATAAATTTTTTACCCAACCCTGGCATTATTTGCGATCCTAGCACAGAAACTGCTCGTTTGTCACGACGATTTTTTAATAAAATTATGTGATTAAATTGTCGTGACACACAAGCAGAAAATTTTCCAGTCAAGAAAGGACTTTGCCATAATAAAAATACAGTTATATTGTAATGATGACTATACACTGTTAATAATTTATAGATTACATCACTGTTGCCGCTGGAAAACTGCAGGTCGTCTATCACCACTGCACCGCCTTCATCATCCCAAAAAGTTTTGTCACTGATCAACTTCTCATCCAGGCCTTGCACAAAGGTAATGTTGGGCACATCTTTATCAATTATTTTGTACAGAGGTTGATCAACTTCGTAAAGAAAGAGTACTTTAGCAAACGGAGCATCAAAACAGTGTTCTTGATTACAAAGCATTCTATGAAGTAAATGAGTTTTCCCACTGCCTGAACCCCCAATCAGAGCTATACGAGCAGGCGTTAGGATCTTTAAGGGGTATTCAACAGTTAAAGCATCCATGACAAATAATCAATTATAATCAGCTTCCATTTTATAACTGACAGATATCTAAGCTAAACATAGCCCAGGGGTGTTCAGAAAAAGGGGGCCGAAGGCCCCCTTTTTCTGAACACAGGGGAGGGGGGCGCGCGCTTTCGCCTCCCCCTGCTCCCGCTCCGCGGCTTAGAGTTCATCAAATGTTGGATATCGGTCTTGATTAAGCATTAGTTTGACGTCATATTCTCCAATGACAAATAGTACATTGTTTTCATAGGTTTCTTCTGCTAGCCAAAGACGAACGCTCACTTTGCCCTCAGTATCACCCGAAAGGTAATTACAGGCGCTGCTTTGATCTCGGGTTAGGTCACAGGACATGATGAAATATCCATCTTTGAAGTCTTCTGGATCAATACCAATATCTTCATTTGAGAAATTAAGGCCGCGTAGGAAGAAAAAATAGGCTAAGTTGTAATTGTTGTCGTTTATCGAAAGTGAAATTCCTTCGTTTGTAAACTGTGGAACGTCATTTTTGTAAACTTGAATTCGTGAGCAATGAAGTGAGACAAAATTGAATGGATTCAGTTGAAGCTTTGGTGATGTTACCGCACCACTACGTACCATGAAAATGTATATCCGCTTAGGCAGTCGTCCCAAAAATACGTTATCGTAATTGAACGTGAGCGATCCTTTAGGAATCGTTTGATTCCTAATGACGTGGCGAAGAATCGGTATGGTGAAGGCGTTGCTTGCCAGTAGTCGATTCTGCATTGAAAGCACAGCTGGAGATGGTTCCAAGAAGTTTCCAAAAAATTTTGCAGATAATATACGTATAGCGAACGTTTTGGACTGATCACCAATGAGACAATATTCAGGCTTCGTTCGGTGAAATCGGAATGTCATCGGACAATCTGTTGGCAGCGCCCGCACAGAACCAAAGACGTCATGAAAAGGACGAACCACCATGTTTAACTTGCGAGACTGTGCGATAAACTTTTGACGTACTACAAGACCATGATTGGCAAGCGGTTCTTCCATAAAAGGATCCCAAGTGTCCATGGCGTCGGCTGTATCCTTTGCAAAAACGCTAGTGCTCAGCAAGTAACGTTTTGTTGGTGAACTGAAATTAAGCATTGCCAGCATGTACGCCTGTAGCGGAAAGTATTCTTGATTAAGCGTAACTTTTTGACCGTTGATAAAAACCTCAATTTCGGAAAATAACGCGTAACCAAATAAGTTACAGACGGAAACTTTGGCGTCCTCAGCAAGATTTGTTAGATCGCCATTAAGCACTTGGACAGAGATATCCAAGAACATACTCGATAGCTCCAGACACTTGTCAGGAACGCGTTCCAGTCGAAATTCCAGTGCTGTTTGATCAGTCCGGGGTAATGGTGTAACAAGTGAAATTTCTTTGATTTGACTGTCGGCAACATCAGTTTGGACGGGCAAGGATTGTTGCCAGGTGAATGCTTCCACTGAGCAGATATCCTGCACAGTGACTCGAGGAAGTTTTGGAATCGGTTCCATGAGTTAGATGAATTCTTTTTTCGTAGATTTGGTACGTCTGCTTCGTTGTTTTCTTTGTTTGGCAGCAGTGCTTGATTTCTTGGGCGTACGCTTCTTTGTGGACCTTTTTTTGGTTTCTGGGTTCTTTCTTTTTAGTCTTTTTGGTGTAGAACTTTTCGCTTTTTTGACGCGCACCGTTTGAATCACAACAGGGATTACGCCAGATTTGACTGTGCCGTCTATTTTACGACGATAGCAATACACCATAATTGCACATTGTTAACTCAAAGTTACAAAATATATGACTGATATCACAGCATAACAGTAGAGGTATTTATTGACAGCAGTCTGGTCTAAGTCCAGTACTGTTTAAAATGCAATTGAACACTCGCCATCCCGCTTTGGAAAACAATAGGGTCGCCATCCATATCAGTTATTGTCAGAAGCACGTCATCCCAATAGTCAGTACTAACCTTTACGTAGTCACGTTTGTTTGGTTCATAAATGATGCTTCCACTTTCTGTAAAATTAGTAGGTACTATTGCCAACAGTTTTTCCGACGTGTTGTTATAAAGTTGCCTTTCTTGGAAAGAACATTTTACCAAAAAGCATCTGGTAAAGTACGACACATCGACGGCATATTCACCTTCCAGTTCCGAGTCCGTTGCGTTTTTGGTCAAGCCCAGTACTTTGGTTAGTTTTTGCGACATGTTCCGTATTTGTAGACCATTTTTGCATGTCATCTTAATGCGGTTACGATTGGTCAAAAGTGAAATATCTATGTTTTCTGCATCCATATCAAACGCTTGTTTTAGTATTTGCAGCATGTGGTTCCTGCTGGTACAATATAGATTAGGTAATGCAACCTTGATCCAAACTGACTTGTTCACGGAATAATATTCCAAATGAAAATCCTCTGCAGTAATGTTGCAAAAAGTTGCTGGTAGGATCGCTTTAGCAATAGATACAAGGTAGTGTTTCTTATCAAACACATGGACTAGATCAGAGCAAATAAAAGCATCACCAGTTACATCACCACAAAGAGTAATTAGAAAAGCCATTGCGTAACAATTAAACTTTAAGTTTACGTTTAAGTTTAAGTAGCTTTTTATACAAAAAATTTTTACTTTTAGAAGACAAGAATGGCACAAAAACGATCTGTCATGGAATCCAACATAGACATCGATGACCATTCACGGATTGTCAACATTCCCAATACGGAGCCCAAGTTTACACCTGTAGCCATTCCGCAAGGCTTCTTTCCTATCGATGAACCCCGACTCATTTTCGGTCGTTTCATGTTTGGTAATCGAGGGCAAACAATTGACATCAGATGTTTTTACAGAGCCAGGGATAGTGTCACCAAACAATTTGCTAAAGATGATAATGGTAACTGCACCTTGAAACCATCAAAAGGAATAAATTTGACTCCAGATCAAGCTGCCAAAACCGTACGGGTGATTATACAAATGCTAGAACGGATCGGATACGAAAAGAATAAAATATTGGATGACTGTGGTGATTTCTGAAATAACACTAATTGTAACTTAATATTTGTCATACTGCACTGACCTTAGCTTAGATGATTAGTAGTATGCTTACTATATAAATGCCAATTATTGTTGAAATAAATAGTTTCTTACTTTAAAATGTCGCGTGAGTTGGAAAAATTATGGTTTGATCCGTCTTCTGCTTCTGCATTTTCTGGTGTAGCCAGTTTGTATAACGAAGCTAGAAAGCGTGGCGTTAATGTTACTCAATCTTATGTCAAGCACTGGTTGCAGCGTCAGTTGGTTTACTCTAGAACAAAGCAACCTCGCTATAAGTTCCCTAGGGAACACGTTGTCGGAACATTGGATGAAACGTGGACGGCAGACCTAGCTGATATGTCAAGTCTCAAGCACTGGAATTCCGGCATAACTTTTTTACTGGTGGTGGTGGATGAATTTTCGAGGTTCACATGGGTTGAACCAATCAAAACCAAATCGGCTGATGACATTATTGCAGCTTTCCAATCAATTTTTGACGAAAGTGAACGAAAGTGTTCCAATTTATATACGGACCGAGGATCGGAGTTTACATCAAAGCCATTTCGTGACTACATGGCTAAAGAAGACGTACACTTGTATTATGCAACGGATGAAAATATAAAAAGTGCCATCGCTGAAAGAACAATACAAGAACTCAAGAAAAGACTTTTTCGTTACTGTTTTACTGTTGATAGTTTTCGTTATGTGGATAAATTGAGCGTTATTGTTAGGGGTATGAACGCTAGAAAAATGAAAGTTTTAAATAATATAAGCCCTTCTGAAGTGTCTCCTGAGAACCAAGATACCATTTTTGAGTCACAGAAAGTTGTAATTAGGAAAAAACCTTATAGTTTTAAAATTGGTGATTATGTGCGTGTTCAAATGATCAAATCATTCACTTCAAAGGGATATGAGCCTACTTTTTCTCATGATATTTTTCGTGTTTCCAGGATCACTTCTGGTGCCCGACATCGATACAAGTTAGAAGACGAGAAAGGATCCCTGTTATGGCCATCGTGGTATAGTCAAGAATTGATTCACGTACCAAATCCTGACGAGCAAAAGCAGTCGACGCTAAAAAACATTCCTAAACGCTCTCGAGCATTATAATTTTTATGACAATGTTTCCTTGTGATAAATGTTCTGCAGTGTACACTAGAAAAGATAATTTGGAACGCCATCGTCGAAAACATCATCCGGACGATTATCCTTCTATGACTTGCAGCAGTTGTAATAAACGATACATTTCCAAAACACATTTTCAAAAACACATGGATCACCACACGTCATCAAAAAGTCAACTAGCAGAGAGTGATGAGGATTTAACCTTACAGAACAGTGGAAAGCAAGATGCGAACAGCAAAAACGGAGATCATGTTGAAGTTGATGTGAGTCAAAAAGAGAATGCAAAACATGAAGAAATTGCTTACGACGTTTCCAGTGGTGCAAATAGTCCTACAGATCCGGTCCAGTTTTACAACATGGAAAAAATCGATGAAAGACATAGTAATGGATTACAAACGTCAGTACAAGATTACAAATTAACATTCAAACACTTGCAGAAACTGACAGGATCCGAAGTTTATGAGCGGTTACATGAAATTCTCGACAATGTTTTGAATAAACTGAAGGAAAAAATTGAGCCTCATGATTATTTCCGAATTGTTATTCAAAGTCCTGCTCTAAATCACCCGATTGCTGTACCCTTCGTCAAAGCAGACTCTGCTAACGTAGATATGCTAATGGAACGAATTGTAAATGTGTTAAATAGTAATGAAGATTTTCGCTTGGATGAATCGGTTAATGTAAATATTATTCATACTCAGTTTCCAAAACCTGGCGGTAAAAATGGTGGGAAAAGGTTTTACAACTGGATTAAACAGACGAAGAAAAGTATAATTCGCATTAAAAACAGCGATGACTTATGCTGCGCCAGAGCCATTGTTGTGGGTAAACACATCGCTAAATATGATAAGGAACACTGGGATCGATACATCGTGTATCCAACTTCTGAAAAGAGTATTCAGCAGCGAAAAGCTATTTCCCTGCATGAAAAGTCAGGTGTTCCATTTGGAACATGTGGTCTACCAGAGTTGCAATTATTTCAACAACATCTGAAAAAGTATCAGATCAATGTTTTTTCAGAAGAACTGTATGGACAAAGAATATTTTCTGGACCGAAAGCTAACCTCATCATTAATTTGCTGTTGATTGATTCACACTACGACGTGATCAGAAAAATGCCTGGTTTTTTCAATTGTTCTTATTTCTGTAATGCATGCGGTAAAGGATACGACAAAAAAATTCATAAATGTAACAAAGGCTGTCAGCACTGTCATAATCGTGACTGTAAAGGAGGTGGAACAGGAGCTCCAGTTTTTTGTGTGGACTGTAACAGAACGTGGTTTACCAGCGAATGTTACGATAACCACAAAAAACAACTATGCCAAAACTTTGTTAAATGTGAAAAGTGTCACAAAATCGTCCGCCGAAAAAACAATCTTCCCGATCAACATAAATGCGGCGAAATACAATGTACAGTATGCCGACAATGGCACATTGAAGAAGAAGCTGACCACGTATGTTTCATTGAAAAACCACAATTATCCGACTTGTCAGTTGAGTATATTTACTACGACTTCGAAGCGATGCAAGAGACTGGCAAGCACATTCCAAATTTGGTTGTTTTAAAAACTCAAAAAGGATTAATGGAAACATTTTATGGAAAGGATTGTACTGACAAGTTTATGGAGTTTTTATTCAAAAGAGCATCCGCTACTAAAAAACAACTTATTTTGATTGCTCACAATTTCCAATCATACGATGCATGGCCTATTTTACAGTACTTGTACCGAAATAACATTAAGCCTCGTGAAATAATTTTTAGAGGTTGCAAAGTATTTTTACTTTGTATCAGCAACAAACTGAAATTCATAGACTCACTCAATTTTATTCCGTTACCATTATCGAGTCTATCAAAAGCATTTGGAGTGACAAGCACTAAAGGAATATTTCCTCACTTATTTAATAAATGGGAGAACCAGTCCTATGTTGGTGCTTTCCCAGACGCTCACTATTTTGGAACCGATAGAATGTCCGAGAAGCAATATGCTGATTTTAACAAATGGTATAAAGAGATTGTCAAAGACTATACTGAAAACGGTAAACTCTATATATTCAAAACAGAACTAATTAACTATTGCAAACAAGATGTGGATGTATTAGCAAAATCGTGCGAAGAATTCCGTCGTATCTTTATGGAATTCACACAAATTGATCCTTTCCAAAGTGCAGTGACAATTGCTTCAGCATGCAATTTAATTTTTCGTACGAAATATATGCAGGAGAAGACCATAGCGATAATTTCTTCTGAAGGACTTCCTCACCGTAAAGCTTTTTCGCGTCAATCCATTGCGTGGCTTTCATGGATTTCACATATCACAGGTGCTTCCATTGCCCACGCGCGGTCATCTGGTGAGGTTAAAATTGGTCCGTATTATGTGGATGGGTTTTGTCGTAATTTTAATGGAAGTCCAACTTGTTTTGAATTTCAAGGATGTTTTTGGCACGGTTGCCGTTCGTGCTACGCTCCGGAAGAGAAAAACGGTTATTTAAAGCTTAACATGAGAACATTACGAAGGAAGACACAGCAACGTGTACGTGATTTGAATCAAAAAGGATACAATGTAATTGAAAAATGGGAGTGTGAGTGGAATGCAGAAGTGGCCTCCAATAAGAAACTTCAACAATTTGTTACTAGTCTAGGAGTAAATAACGAACCGCTTAAACCTAAAGATGCTTTTTATGGTGGACGTGTCAGCCCTACTTACTTATACTATAAAATCAAGCCTGGAGAGAAAATTCGTCATCTGGATGTCACCAGTGAATACCCGTGGGTAAATAAAACCTGCGTTTACCCTGTTGGACATCCCATAATTATCACGGCAAACTTTGGTGATGTTAGAGATTATTTTGGTTTGATTAAGTGCAGCGTACTACCACCAAAGCAATTATTTTTACCCATTTTGCCCATTAAAGCTAACAATAAACTACTTTTTCCACTTTGTGGTACCTGCAGCCGTGCCTATGTCAATAAAAGCTGCACACATAGTGATGAAGAAAGGCTTATTCACGGCACATGGGTTTCTGAAGAACTGAAAACTGCTCTAAATCATGGTTACAAATTAATGAACATTCAGGAAGTCTGGCATTGGCCAAAGAACCAACAAAGTACGGAGCTGTTTAAAGACTTCATTAACTCGTTTTTACAAATTAAAGTCGAAGCATCTGGATTTCCAAAGAATGTGCTAACTGAAGAAGATAAACTTGAGTATATAAAAATGTGGAAAGAAAAAGAAGGCATTGATATTGACGCTGAAAATATCACTACCAACCCCGGCAAAAGAACATATGGAAAACTCATACTGAACAGGTAACTAACTGTATTGTAAAAGATTTTGTGCTACATCTTTATTTCAGTGTTTGTTATTTCTATTTAATGTTATATTTGAATTTATAATATTGAATTTGTGTTATTTACATTTTATTTTCAAATTTATAAAGTTATATTTATTTGCTACTGATTTTTATTTCAGCTTCTGGGGAAAGTTTTCCCAACGAGAAGGTCAACCTCGCACAGTCTTTGTAAACTCCTATAAAGACATGGTTTCACTGTTAACGAATACTACGATTGAAGTCACCGACGCTATGTTAGTCGGAGAAAATTTGTTGATGGTTCAGTATCATGCAAAAAAAGAAACGGTCATTCCTGCACCATTCAATAACATGGTTATTGGTGCTTTTACTACAGCACATGCCCGACTAAAATTGTATTCCTACATGAACTTGCTGGGTCATCGTACTCTATACTTTGACACTGACAGTGTGATTTTCATATCGCGTCCTCATGAAGAAGACCCTCCAGAAGGAGACTTTCTTGGCGAATTAAAAGATGAATTGACTGATAAATATGGTAATGATGCTTTTGCTGAAGAATTTTGGTCAACAGGACCAAAAAGTTACGGTTACCGTGTCAATACTCCGAATGGCGAAAAATTCGACTACAAAATTAAAGGGATACGTCTAAACAGACTGAATAAGTCTATAATAACGCCTGATGTTATGATAAAAATGTTGCTTCGCCGTTCGCCGTCCACCGTTGCTGTGGATAATTTTAACATTCGAAGAAATAAAACGGAAGGAACATTATTTAACGTATTTAATTCCAAAATATTCAAAATAACTTTCGATAAAAGACTTGTATGTGCCGATTTATCTACAGTGCCTATTGGTTATGTGGATGAAAAGCTAGATTTGTTTTGACATTCATATTATTGTGTGGATTGATGTAAACGTCTTTTCGTGTATGATTCATAGTTTTGTGATTGCGCTATATATGACAAAATATGTCTCTTATGATTGCTACAATAAAGGAGCAGTAGAGTTGTAATAAAGTGTGCTTACTGTTTGAATTTAGAAATTTGGCTAATTAGTAGTAGCAAAGAACTAATTACAGAAGTGGACTATTTTAAGCCGACGGAATGGTTACACTAATTGTTTAGTTATTTTCGAAAGCAACAAGTTGTTCACACATCATTCATGATGATTTCAAACAATTCTGAAACCATTACTATTTACTAGTGAAAACCTCATCTGTACTGACGTCTGTTTGGGATAACAAATCCTCCGGTTTGACGAACCCTGAGGGTTTGTTATCCCAAACAGACGTCTATAACTACTTACGAGCTAGACAGTAGAAAACAAATTGCGATTTCTGAAGGATTATTAAAGACAAAAAATTATGACCTGACTGGAATTTCTAGAAGCCATAGAAACTATAAAATTAAACTTGGAGCGAAAATTAAATGGACTGAAAAAGTGTCGTGAAATACTTAACAAAAATTCCAGTTATTTCTTTTGAGAAAAGCTAATGGACCATTTATTAAAAAATAATCGACACTGAAATACATGACACGAAAAATACAGTTTTTATGGGCAAAACAGTAATAAAACAAGCAATCGTAATAATGCATAAAAACATGACCGCGCACACTAAACTGAAGGCCAGCACAGGCAAACGGGGCATGTAGTAATAATCAATATCTAGGAGGGCAGCAGGGCCAAGTAGACTTCTGTATGCGTATGCGTATCTTGGTGTTTATGCGCAGGGTGCTATAGCACGTGTACGTATATGCCATATCATTACATCAGCAGCTGTGTTTTACTGCAGCATACTTAAAAATTTTTAGTGTTTTATTTAGTGTGGTATAAATTTTTTGTGAACTAACCCAATATTTTCTGCATGAGACAAAAATATAGTGCGTGTGAATACAAACGCAAAATTTTGGCTTGCGATTTTAAAAAATTAGCTCAACGAAAAATGTTAAAATTTGGCACATAAATGCACCTTGTCGTCTTTGAGCGGTCGCAAAATTTGATTTTGAGCAAATCGATAGTATTTAAAAAACTTAGGGTGGATTTCACAAAGGTGGTTTAACTAAACCATGGTTTTAAGTACGTTTTTATATGACACATTATATGACACGTTTTTATATAACGTTTTATATGTGATTTGCACATAATTTCATTACGAAATTACGCCTGATTCGTTACGAATTTCGTCGATTTTTTAAAACCATGGTTTTAGCGCAGTTGAAATTTAAAACCTGCAGCACAGCAGGTCTCTGTTTCGCTGAAATTTCAGCTAAGCTAAAACCATGGTTTAAGAAAATTTAGGAAATTCGTAACGAATCAGACTATATTTCGTAACGAAATTATGTGCAAATCGTATAAAAACGTACGTAAAAACATGGTTTAGTTAAACCACCTTTGTGAAATCCACCCTTAATGTTTTTCAAAAATCGCGATTTCAGTGTTTTTAATGTATCAATCAAACTCATCAAAAATTACATTTTGCGACCGCTCGATAACGTTAAGGCTCGATTCATACTTACAGCCGTTCCGCTGTCAGTTCAGCCTGCAGAATGACGTCACTAGCAGCCTAATGCAGCCAGCGCATGTGACGTCATTATTTCGTCATTTTGTCGGCTGAACGGACATACGGCTGTAAGTATGAATCGAGCCTAAGGAGAGCAAAATGAGCTATTGATAGTGCAAAAGCTTGTTTCTTGTGAAGAGAAATCGCAAGCCGAAAGTCCACTCACGTTTGCTCTACAGTGAATGCTATTTTGTATCAATCGACATTAGGGATGTAAGTGGTCGGAAATTTCCTAAATGTTTCTGGATTTTCTTTACTGACATCCAATTTTCATTTTATATGCACAACTACATGTCAATAGTGTACACTTGGCTTTTGGTTGGCTCGTTGGCGGCGGCCCTTTTTTTTGTCTTTTTGGGGTTTTTGTTTTTTGTTGCGTCTGCCCGAGACCCAGTGGCGGATGCAGGGGGGGGGGGGCGGGGGCCCCGAGCCCCCACTTTGGGTCTGGGCCCCCCCCCTTTGGCAAAGGGGGCACCCTCAAAAAATTTTCCGATACGTTCCCAATCAGGGTTTTTTTGTGCAAAACCCTGTGCAAATGCACAATTTTTTAAAAGTTTGCACACAAAAATTAAAATTTTGCACAATAATGCACAGTGACTGACGGGCCTGTGATATATATGATTGCATATATGCTCAGAATGCACTGTTTTAAATGCAAAATCGAACAAAATTTCTGGGGGCTGCCGCCCCCAGGCCCAGACCCCTGCGTCTACTGGTACCGCTGGCGGGATCTTCAACTGCGGCAGGTCTTTATACTGCTTTTTCGCAAAAAATTGGCCAGCAAGCACATTGTATGATTCGCGTATTAATTGCGTTTCGAATTCAAAATTTTAGTGGTAGATTTTTCTAAAAATCACGTTACACGTTCTCAAAAACCGCAAGTCTGTAGCTGCATAGGCCCAGACCTCCAGGGATCCGAATTCAGACCGCACAGGAAAACCAGGGATCTGAATTGTCTGTAAACTTTTTTCGGTTACAGATTTTTCAGATGTTTTTTACCCTTTCCATTCAGAGACATTTTACAGACTTTCAGAGGAATTTCAGTCAAATTTCAGAGAAATTCAAAGGAAATTCAGAGAATTTCACCCAGAATTCAGAGACTCTGAATTTTATCTGAAAAAAATGTCACTTGATTTTCAGATAAATCTCAGATATATACTTTTTACACTAATTTCAGATAAAATTTACCTACTTTTTACAGATGTGAAAAACATGTGAATTATCTCTGAAACTCCTGTAAGAAATATCTGAAAATTATCTGAAAAGCCCGTGACATTTTTTCAGATAAAAATTCAGAGTCTCTGAATTCTGGGTGAAATTCTCTGAATTTCCCCTGAATTTCTCTGAAATTAATCTGAAATTCCTCTGAAAGTCTGTAAAAAGTCTCTGAATGGAAAGGGTAAAAAACATCTGAAAAATCTGTAATAGGAAAAAAATTTACAGATAATTCAGATTCACTGGCTTTCCTGTGTCCATACCCCTGCGACTTTCTAACTCAGTGATCTTGCATTCATAATGCGAATCAAAGTGTTATATATATATATATACTTGCTATGAAGTGCATTTAACACATTACAAAAAATCAAACAGTATTCCCCCTCAAATTGTTTTCTGGGTACGCCACTGAATGTACATATATGCCTCTAGAGGTATAAAATCGCGTATGTTAGCTGTTATATAGGCAAAAAAACGCATTTACAGTTTGCACAAAAAATAAAATTTTGCACACTAAAATTAAAATTTTGCACAATTATATATGAACACAATTTTTTTTGAAAAAAAACCCCTGTATCCCAATTCATCAGATTTGGCGCAAATATCCAAAAAATTTCCTGGGGGCTGTCGCCCCCAGGCCCCCAGAACTTTATAGTTGCCGTAGTTCTAATTCTTATCCAGGGGCGTACCCAGAAATTTTCAAAGGGGGGGGGGGGGTTCAGCCAAAATTTTTAGCTGTGCTAGTTGTGAAATATAGGTGTATCCCCAGAAGCTATAACTTTTTTCGATTTTAGAATTAAAATTTGCATTGAAAATTTAAATCTAAGCAACACTTGTCGAGAAACTCGGGTGTATGCAGGGGTCTGGGTGCGGCAGCCCCCAGAAGCCAGAGCTTTTCGAATTTCCAAAATAATGAAATTTGCATTGAAAACGAAAATCTGAGCAACACTTGTCGAGAATCGAGAATTTATCCCAGCTTTTATGAATGCCAAATAGCCTGGATAAAAGGTCGAGCTTGGGCTAGATTTCACAACCTAACACTAACATTAACACAGTTTATGGGATCTCCCAGTTTATGCACACAAAATTTAGTGCAAATTTCTGTAGCTGCTATACAGCAATACTCGTTTAAACTGTGAAGCTGTACGTAAACTATAAAGTAGTAACAGCAATGATGATAAATTGTGAAAAATGTAGACGCTTTTTTGAAAATCAAAAGAAAAACGTAACTTCATCAGTGTTTTTTTTTCGTCAAAAATTTTGCGTCGTCTGACGCACATGCCCAAATTTTTTTGCGTCATTTTGAAAAAAAGTGCGCACGGCGGTTATAATGTTATATAAGCGCGTGTTTTAGGTGAAAATCACTTTGTTATGGCACTGGCCGTCCTCAATTACACTTTTTGGGTTTAAAAAATTTTTCTAAAAAAATTTTCATTTCTACTTTTGCAGTGGCGTACCTCGAAAAAAATTTCGGGGGGAATGGCTTTTGGATTTTTTGTAATGGGTTAAAATGCACTATTTCAATAATAACATAAAAATGTGTATCGAAAATGGAAGACCACGTTGCCAGAAGCTGCAGGGGTCTGGGGGCGGCAGCCCCCAGGAAAAAAATTTTTATTTTTATTTTTATTTAATTTAAATTTTATTTAATTTGATTTTAAATGGAATTTTTTTATTTTTAGGCCAAATTTGATCAATTGGAAACGTATCGGAAAATTTTTTCGACCAGGCAATAAAAGCAAAAGGGAGAACCTTGTGCAATTAGAAAAAATTTCGGGAGGGGGGGCAATTCTGACCATTCACCCTTTCCCTGGGTACGCCATTGCCTTGCCCATTTAAAAGTGTGCGAAAGCTGAGCTTAACTATAAATTCTGGTTTCTGAGAGTCGGGGACTTGGACTTTAAATAACTATGGACCTGGCCGTGGCGTCTCAGCATCTAGAATTTTTTGTTTTATTCGATACGCAGCACAGTTATCCAATAGGGACTTAAATATCACGTCAATGTCGGTATGTTGTTGAGAAGCTAAGCAGAGGTTTGAATTTTAGCAGGCTGAAAAAGACTACAAGGATGCAATTTTGCTTGAAAAAGTACAAAACGGGAGCTGCAGTAGTTGCAGGGGTCTGGGGGCGGCAGCCCCCAGAAGCCAAATATCTGGTGTTTTGGGACTTAACTCAGTTCCCCAGGAGACGGCATCATTACGCCAAATTAGGGTGGCAGGAACTTAATTATTAACACTGTAAACACGCAGCTAATTTCAGCAGATATGTAATAGAATTCTCTTATTCTGGCATTAATTATTGATGCTTTAAAACAGGGTTTTTTTTCAAAATCGGCACTGTGTAAATGTTGTGTAAATTAAGAATTTGCTGTGTAAATTAAGGGTATGTTGTGTAAATTTTTAAAAGTGAGTATTTTAGCATTTTTTAGGTAAAAATTGACCGTTTTTTCACGTGAAAAGTAATATTTCGACTTTGAGACTCGAACTACATACGAAAATAAAAAATGAGATAATTGAAAATTTTTGCGTTTTTGTCAGTTCAAGTATCCGACACTCCAGGGCAAGCCCCCCTAAAATTTCGAAAATTCTGAAACAAGCCCTGACACCCAGGCCGTGACCCCGTGTATATACATGCACGGTTTACACAGATAGAGAGTTGTTCTATCAGCCAGATCCTACTAATTTTTTTTCAAATCCGGGTGTAAAACTTTTACAGTAGTTTGACGTAGGACAAGAAATCGCACAGACAGGCTCAGCGTGGCTGATTTTTCACTGTCAACTTTCAAGTGCATAAAAACGAATGCTGAAATAAAAAAAATCATAAGCCGTTTAAGAGCAGAAACTGAAAATTTTTTGTTTTGGGGTCAAAAATTAGACTTAATTTTGTTAGGACAAAGAGGTCTCAGGCACAAATCGCCACTTCGCGAATTTTTGTAATTTTTACAACCAAAATAGGCCGTTTCATCAACTTCTGGGGCAAAATGGGGCTGTGTAAATCAGTGTGTATTTTTATTTTTTGCTGTGTAAATTAGGCGGCCGATGTGTAAATACACCCTATTTTACACAAAAAAACTCTGCTTTAAAAAAAATTCTGTTGCTGGGTGTGGCATGCTTCGACACGATGTTTTCTAATATATAATCTTAATCATAAATCATACTGGTTGTTATTGTTAACTGTCGTTGAAACCAGTTGTAGCTGTATATATATATATATATATATATATACAGATCAAGCTTGAAACATTAGACACATCAGAAAATTTTACAAATTTGATGGTTTTGACGCAACTTTGGAAAATTTTTCAAATTTTTCGCGACGAAAATGCTATTTTCGACACTTTTTGGCCAAATCAGCTATGACAGCTTTCAACCTCAGCCGAAAAAAAGTGCGTCACGGGACGCACATGGCCGAAAAAAAGTGCGAAATTTCAGAAAAAAAGTGCGGCGTTTCGCACTTTTTGACGCAAAAAAAACACTGAACTTCATTTTTGCAACCAAAGTGCAAAACTGCTTTGGCGACACTACCACCTTCAGTGTTTCACTAACATTTAAGGGAAGGTTGTGAATCCCAGCCTTGGTTTTATGAATACGAAAAGCCGGGAGATTAAGCCGGGCTTGATGCAAGTCCGGATAAAAGCCTTGGTGATATACACTTTTATGAATACCGATGCAAGACGCCCAAGATTTTTAAAAATTTTGAAACAAAGTTGCACAAAAACCGCCTTTTTTGCAACATTCGCAGGCAACTCGAGTGACTCCGGAGGTTCACGGGGATTTGCCCAAGAAGATGGAGCTAAAAATGTGCACAGTACAGCATATGAATCTGAAATTTGTGAAGCGGGGCAATTAAAGACCATCAAATCAGTATATAAGCGTATTAAACTAGGAGATGCTGCATACCGTATGTACTCACTCACACATACATAGAGTTTAATAAGAGACAAAAACAAGAAACACAATAAGCTACTAAGTTGCAGGGGTCTGCCTGGGGGCGGCAGCCCCCAGAAAAAAGTGGAGAAAATTTTGATTTTTGGGCCAAATTTGGTCAGTTGGAGACGTGTTGGAAATTTTTTCCGGCGAACCCGCAAAAACCAACGGGGGACCCTTGTTGAATTTTTCTTATGAGTTGGCCAAAAGGGGGGAGTTCAGACCCCCTGAACCCCTTTTCCCCTGGGTACGCCCTTGTTCTTATCATCTGTTGTATATAAAGCTTTATGCATGTGCATATATGGCTGCATTGTGCCCAGCCTATTGTAATGAAATTGGTTAGGTTTTCGTCCACCAAATCCGGCCAAACAATCGAAAGTTTTTCCAATATTTTTTCTGGGGGTTACCGCCTCCAGGGCCCTGCAACTCTTGAACTGAACTGAAAAACTGAAAATTATTTTTTGCGTTAGGATTGAAAAAATTGCAACCAAGTGCAAAATTGCACTAAAAGAGCAGCTTAGAAACCTTTTATTTAGTGCACATTTTTAGATTTTTAGCTCTGGGTTCTGGAGCGACAAAACGTTAACCGCCGCAAGCACTTTAGTTTCCTGCAAACGTTCCAAAAATTGCTTTTTCAAGGCGCGTTTTATATCAAAATTAAGCTCCAGCTTCTGCACCCGTATTCATAAAAGTGCAAGATCAGCTTTTTATCCGAGCTTTGAGCAAGTCCGGCTTAAAATCCCAGCTTTTCGTATTCATAAAACCAAGCTCGGCTTTTTATCCAGACGTTTTGGTATTCATAAAAGCTGGGATAAAAAGCCGAGCTTATGGTATTCATAAAAATCAAGCTCGGATTATATATAATCCCGGCTTCCACGTATATTTTATTGATTTTTTCATTATGAATAAAAAGCTCGGATAAAAAGCCAGGCTTGAACAAGCGTGAATTAAACAAAAAGCTCGAATAAAAATCCAAGCTTGTGCATAAGCCTAGCTTTTTATCCCGGCTTTTTCAAGCCAGACTTGAGGATAAAAAGCCGAGCTTTTTATCTAGACTTTTATGAATACCGGCCCTGGGCGCTAGGCCAAAAGTGTTGCACGAGACCGAATCGTCGTTGTTCAACTTTTGGCTTAACCAAACTCACCGATTGAACAAACACACCGATCTGTCTTATGTCGGGCCAGAAAAGTGTTTTATCTTGTTTTGCAGCTAAAGTTAATGTATTGTGCAAATTTGTACCTCAACCGTCGATGTTAAACTTGTTTTCAATTTTAACTTTACCTTTACCCACAGATTTACTTTCCCTTACCTTACCTGTGGGTAAAGTTAGCCTAGCTTTCAAGGTTTTTTGTGTGTCCAGCATCCGTATTCATAAAAGTGCAAGCTCGGCTATTTATCCGGACTTGCACCAAGCCCGGCTTAAAATCCCGGCTTTTCGCTTAATAAAACCAAGCTCAGATTTTTCTCCAGGCTTTTTGGTTTTCATAAAAGCTGGGATAAAAAGCCGAGCTTATGGTATTCATAAAAATCAAGCTTGGATTTTAATCCCGGCTTCTACACATATTTTATTGATTTTTTCAAAGACCCCAAAAAGCTTGGATAAAAATCCAGGCTTGAACAAGCCTGGATTGGAAAAAAGCTCGGATAAAAAGTCAGGCTTGCGCACAAGCCTGGCTTTTTATCCCGGCTTTTTCAAGCCAGACTTATGGCTAAAAGCCGAGTTTTGCCTTTTTATCCCGACTTTTATGAATAGCGGCCCAGGAGTGTGTCCAGACACTATTTTTTCTTGTGGGACACAATTTTTTTCTGCCGGACACAACTCTCGAGAAACTCCTGACATTCTTTTTCCATTTCATATGGTGATGAATGCTTGGTTGCGATTTCCGATATATACGTTGCGATTCCGTCTCCAGTTGACCAAATTTGGCCTGACACAGAAAAACCAGTGAATCTGATTTATCTGTAAATTTTTTTCTATTACAGATTTCTGAGATGTTTTTACCCTTTCCATTCAGAGACTTTTTAGAGACTTTCAAAGGAATTTCAGACAAATTAAGGGAACATTCAGAGAATTTCACCCAGAACTCAGAGACTCTGAATTTTATCTAAAATAAATGTTACTTGCTTTTCTGATAAATTTCAGATACTTTTTACAGGAGTTTCACAGATAATTCACATGTTTTTCACATTTGTAAAAAGTAAGTAAATTTTATCTGAAATTCGTGTAAAAAGTAGGGATCGACCGGATATCCGGATCCGGATCCGACCGGATCCAGTGGATCCGGATCCGGCGCCGGATCCGGATCCAAACCTGCCGGATCCGGATCCAGTATCAAATCGGCACTTCTTGACGACAACTATATAATTGTTCCAAGGGTCCCCCCTTTGGTTTTTTACTGAAATTTTTTCGTTATTCCCCATTTTAAAAAATTCTTAACTATTCTAAACTGTTTTTGATTTTTTATTCTGATTTCTTTGAAAATCGTGTTAGATCGTAGATGCCCTTACAATATATCAAACAGTCAGTGGCCGTTCCAGGAAGGGGGGTGCAGGGGTTGTGCACCCCCCTTTTTAGTTGGAAGGGGGGGTGCAACAGCTAGATGTTGAAATGTGTCTGCCGCAATGCAACAATTTTTTTGCAAAAACCAAAAATGCGCTAGCTTCTGGGGGCTGCCGCTCCCAGACCCCTGCTTTATATATATATATTATATATATATATATATATATATATATATATATATGTATATAATAAAATATATATATATAATAAAATATATATATATATATATATATATATATATATATATATATATATATATATATATATATATATATATATATATATATATATATATATATATTTATATATATATATATATCAGGGATCGACCGGAACCCTAAAACTACCGGAACCGGAACCGGAACCACCTAAAAATACCGGAACCGGAACCCCCTTCAAAAAGACCCTATATTTTGCAATATTTTCAAAAAAAATTTGTTGACTTTTACTCACATTTTTTATATGCAACCCTTCTATACACATTTGACTTTCTATACACTTAAATACGCTTTTGACATTTATTTTAGTATTTACAGTAATTTAGCACTTTAATTCGCAGTGAAAACCCAAGATCAGTGAGCCACAGGTTGCAGGGGCCTGGGGGCGGCAGCCCCCAGAAAAAATGGAGATTTTTTTAACTGTTTACACCGAATTTGGCCAACTAAAGACGTATCAGAATTTTTTCCGACGGTAAAATTAAAACTAAACAATGGGAACGTCACATCAGACAGTGTATTATACAAGAAAATTCAGCATAATGTACTTTTGTGGACATGCATAGGCATTGATTCGAGAAATATTCGAGAACTTTTGGATTTTTAGGCAAATTTTGGTCAATTGGAGACGTATCAAAAAAATTTTTCGGCGGGGCGATAAAACCAAAGGGGGAACCCTTGTTGACAATTTCTTAAAATTCAACCAAAGGGGGGCGGGGTCGCGACCCCCTCGACCCCCCTCCCTATCTACGCCTTTGGGTCTGACTTGGGTCAGGTTAATTTTTTGCTGGGTCCGGTTAAGAGAACTTAACTAAGTCCAGCTAAGAGTCTGGACCCACTTGGAACCCTCACTTGGAGAAAATTGGTGGGCGGGGGGCGGCTGTACCGCCGCCCCGTCTGCTTCGTCTCCTAGATGTTAGATAGCAAGGTTTACACAGATTACATAATTTTTCAGTGTAGCGTGAAAAACCGAGGACCTTCGACCTTCGGCCAGTGTTTTTTTTTTCGTCAAAAATTTTGCGTCGTCTGACGCACATGCCCAAATTTTTTTGCGTCATTTTGAAAAAAAGTGCGCAGAGCGGTTATAATGCTATTTAAGCGCGTGTTTTAGGTGAAAATCACTTTATTATGGCACTGGCCGTCCTCACTTACGATTTTGGAATTTTAAAAAATTTTCTGAAAAAATTTTAATTTCTACTTTTAAGCAGCGTACCTCGAAAAAAAGTTGGGGGGGGGAATGGCGTTTTGATTTTTTGTAATGGGTTAAAATGCACTATTTTCAATATTAACATACAAATGTGAAGTGAAAACGGAAGGCCACGTTTGCAGACGTTGCAGGGGTCTGGGGGCGGCAGCCCCCAGGAAAAAAAATTGGAAAATTTTTTGACTTTTAGGCCAAATTTGATCAATTGGAAACGTATCGGAAAATTTTTTGGCCAAGCAATAAAGCAAAAGGGGAAAAATTCACTGTGAAAAAAAGTAAAAATGTGTAAAAAAATTCACTGGAAAAAAAATTCGGGAGGGGTGGCGATTCCGCCCATCTACCCTTCCCTGGGTACGCCATTGCCTTGCCCATTTCGAATGTGCGAAAGCTGAGCTTAACTTATAAATTCTGGTTTCTGAGAGTCGGCGACTTAAACTATGGACCTGGGCGTGGCGTCTCAGCATCTATAAATTTATGTTTTATTCGATACGCTTCGTAGTGCGGTATCCAAGAGGGACTTAAATATTACGTCTAGGTATTTTGCTGATCACGTTAATTTCGGTGTTGTTGAGAAAAGCTAAGCAGAGTTTTGAATTTTAGCAGAATGAAAAAGACTACAAGGATGCAATTTTGCTTGAAAAAGTACAAAACGGGAACTGCAGTAGTTGCAGGGGTCTGGAGGCGGCAGCCTTCAGAAGCCATGTATCTGGTGTTTTGGGATGGAACTTAACTCAGTTCCCCTGGAAACTGCCTCATTACGCCAAATTAAGCTGGCAGGAACTGAACTAAACACTGTAAACACGCAGCTAATTTCAGCAGATATATATATATATATATAATAGAATTCTCCTATTCCAAACTCTGATACTAGCGGGACAAATACCTATTGGCATTAATTGATGCTTTTAAGAAACTTGCTGGGTGTGCCATGCTTCGACACGATTTATTCTAATCATGATCTTAATCATTACTAATCATAATAGTTTGTAAACTGTCATTGAAACCAGCTGTAGCTGCATACCGATTAAGCTTGAAACGTTAGACACATCAGAAAATTTTACAAATTTGATGGTTTTGACGCAATTTTGGAAAATTTTTCAAAATTTTCGCGACAAAAATGCTATTTTAGGCACTTTTTGGCCAAAATCAGCTATGACATCTTTCAGCCTCGGCCGAAAAAAAAGTGCGTCACGGGACGCACATGGCCAATAAAAAGTGCGAAATTTCAGAAAAAAAGTGCGGCGTTTCGCACTTTTTGACGCAAAAAAAAACACTGCCTTCGGCTTTCATTTAGCTAGTTGCAGTAATACAAGAAATTGGACACAAGAAGCACAGCATTATTGATAAAGATTAAGCACTGCAACATAAGAAAGAATGCCCGAATAAAAAATCAGAAGCTATTTGTATGTAGTACTAGTAATATATTACAATATCCGTTAACAATAAAACGATAACAAGCACAAACGATAATAACAATGTATTAAGCTAGTATATATACATATATATATATATAAATTTATATGTATATACATAATATACAAGTATGCAAGATGTATATATTCGCGTACAGTACATATGTAATATGTTGAACTTATGAGCTTTGATGAAATAGAATAAAAAAGAAGACGAAGACTAAACTAGTATATATATCGCAGATATATAGTTGGAAATATATATATATATATATATATATATATATATATATATGGTCATATATATATATATATATATATATATATATATATATATATATATATATATATATATATATATATATATATATATATATATATATATATATATATATTAGCGAACGACCGGAGGCAGGATTTTTGCTCCGGCCGGAGCCGGAGCCGGAGGTAAATTAATTTGCCTGAGCCGGAGCCGGAGCCGGAGCCGGAGCTAGATCGAAATTGATACCCATCTGATGGCAAAATCTTTTTTTAAAAAAATTTTTTTTAAAATTTTTTACTCAACAACAACGAAGTTACAGTTTCAAAGATACACAGAGTTGAGATTCATTGTTGACAGTACAGCATACATGGGCGTGGGGGGGTTGTGGGGAGTTTTCGCCCACCCACCCCCCCACACCCCACAAGGCAACTTCAGCCCCCCACACCCCACAAGGCAACTTCAGCCCCCCACCCCCAGATAGGTGCTTCACCCTCTCTAGAATTTTTGAAGGTGCTCATGACGGCAAAATCGGTGGCTCACAGAGAAAATTGTGGCTCACGAAGCAAAAAGCGGCGGATAAGTGGCTAGCTGCCTACGTACATATATATGCAGCATATACAGTCCGTATTTGGTTGTGAAATTACCATAGCAAACGTTTTTGATAAAATTATAAAATGTCACCCGGTTACCCTGTTCTGTTACTCAGTGGCATGCTTAACACTAGTCTTCACTCTAAAGGAATGATCTTATTCTTTGACATTTCGTTTGTGTATCAGCCTTTTGTGCCGTGCATGTTATATAAATTCGAATGTTAGCAATTTAGCTTATTGTAATTATAAATTTACCTCAATTAATTGTCGTACGTTAGAGCTTTGACTTGTTTTATGCACGCCACTGATATTATATTCTCTATCTTAATTCTCCTCAACGCACGATGAGAACGCCAGATAGTGCAAACATATGCAGACTGAAACAGCGCTATTAATAATACGAATATATACATAGTCTTGAGATAGAGTATAATATACTGTCCTGATGATATTATGATCAGCATCTGTTGGCCGAACAGCCATTTAAGCCTACCTCCGGCACAGCATCCGGCAATTTTTTGGGTCGCATCCGGCTCCGGTCGATCGCTAATATTATATATATATATACATATATATATATATATTATATATATATATATTATATATATATATATCATCAATCAATATCATCATGCTATCATCAATTTGAGGATTGGTAGTGTTCATGGTAGACTTTGCTTGTTCACTTTTACAACTTTTCGTGACAAAACGCGTGTTCTGTGATTTGCTGCGACGCACTAAAGGCAGAATTTCAAAATGAACTTTTTAATAACTATAAAAATTAGGAGAGCAAACTGGTTTTAATTTGGTGTGTGCACGTGCCTGGGGGAGGGGCACATGCTGGCCAAATTTCAGGCAAATCAGTTCGGTATTACACCCGAGACATGAAAAATAGCTTTCCGCTAACTCTGATTTTTCCGTCTTTTTTCCCGGCGACATAACTCAAGAAATCCTTCTTGGCGAGGCACTTTTTTGTTTTTTACATTTGTTTTGGTCGGCAATAGACTAATAGAGACATTATAAAGGTTTTGTTCTAGGCTTTTGCCGTTTTGGCTCTGCTGGGATGGGGAAACCCATTTTTGGGCCTTGAAAAATGACTAAATCAAAAATAAACTCGAGCCGGCTTTTGAGAAGTTACGGAAACAGCCCAAGTCTGATCTCTTGCATGCATGGTAGTGTAGTTGGGTTGTAGTGCATCTCCCCTTTTGGAGTCAATCGTGCAACTGTAGCGCTGGGGAAGGGGCCAGGAAGGTAACTTACGTGTATTAGGGTATATAGTAGGCTACCCATGGGCAGTGCAGCCAAAACGGTTGTAGATGGAGACCTGTCGTTTTGTATGCGAATGTATCCCCATATACTGCGCGTTTCATTGTGCTTATTTGTCTTGCTATCTGATTTACCTAGTAGCCAGAACTGGTGCACCCCCCTCTGACACTCTTGAAAACATGGTTTTTCAAACTTTGTCAATGTATAATGCTTTTACGGTTAACCGCTCGTTCTTTATTTTTATTTCAGCTCAATATATAGGCGCATGGGTGTCCGTTGATATTGTTTGGTCATTGTCGTGTATGTTATTGCATTTTGGCACCCCTGGCAAAGTGCCAGAATAGTCAATTTGACCAAATTGTTAGTTTGGGGTGCTAAACGGCAATGTAACGTTACTTTAACGAAAAAACTATTGTGCTCATCCAAAATAGTGCCCAAATGCCCAGTGGTAAACTACGGTTGTGTGTGTACTGTATAGGGATTATGTAGGCAGTGCAGCCAAAACGGTTATAGATGGAGGTCTGTCGTCTGGTATCCGAATATAAACCCATATTGTGTGCATTCCAGCTTGCCATCAGTTTTGCTGCTAGAGTTACGTAATAGCCAGAACTGGTGCACTCCACTCCCTCTAACATGGTTTTTACGCGGCGGCCTCAGCCGCCGCGTATATACTATAGTGCAATCGCCTGCCATGATTGCATGTGCTTCTGTTGTAAAACTGCTGGCAGGTCACTAAATAACATACCTTGTGTGGGTGTAAGATCGTGTATGTATGTACGTACGTAAGTAGTTGACGGCGCACCGTTAGCGACCGCCAAATACACTGATTGTAATGTTGCAACGGAACCTGTTGCAACAGTGTTTCGTAGACTGGATATTAGCGCGTCGTTATCACGAGTCGCTGTAGGTGGCGTTGGCAATCGTGCCATGGCACGGCAGCGGACGGCATTGTCTGTGTTCGCGGAATTTCAAAAACCCTGCTTGAAATAATGTCCTTGACTCCTACGTATGGAATAATGGACCCAGCGGCAGGCAGTTTTTCTGATTTTGGATTATTTGCAAATTATACTATGAAGATTCGGGGGCAAGAATCATCTTGAATGCACGTCACTCACCTAAAAATTCACGTCACTCATGGGGCACCTAAGAATTCAGGTTTCTAGACTCGGAGTCTACATTTTGTGTCTATTCTATAGAGTTAAATTGGTTTTCCAGAGTATCGATAACGTCAAACTTTATACACAGCATCGTCAAAGGGATAGGCATTCACTTACTGTGACATTCTGGCACTTGACTTTGCCGTATAATTTACGAACGCAACGCGCGAGTGAACGTCACCCATTTACTCGAATTCGACTCAATCTTTTTGACCAGAACTGCTGAGCTCTGGGTATAAATACGACTAAGGTTACTGACGATTGACACTTCTTTCTGAACTGAACATTTTCAACTGTTGATGCTCTCATAATTGGCCAGAAATTGACATTAAGGGGGGGGCTACCCAGGTCAAAAATCAAAGTTCTCCAATTTTGCTTATTTTCACATATGTTACTCCCCCAAGGCACCCCAACGTCAGATGAGAACAATTAAGCTTGAAGGTGCACTTTTGGTTCAGTGCGTTCGTCAGTGTATTTACATAGGCCAAAGTACACAAAAAAGCATAAAAGTTGCCCTTAGTTGGACAGTTCTAACACAAACCACATCAAGCCAATCAGGCTGAAACTTGGCATAGTAGCAGCCCACATGCATGCGCAAAATCGAATGATCCGGATTTGTGATATGTATTTTCAATTTTAAAATCGAGGGCGAAATGTGAAAAATTGGCTGTTTTTTGGGCACGCCAAATTTGGGTGATTTTACATTTGGCGTCACTGCTCAAGCCATGGGCAAAAATTTAAAAAAATGGATCATAGAGGTTGAGATATGACGTTAGGCTATCGAATCATCTAAAAATCAGCTTCGTCAGTGTTAACTAAAATTTCGAGTAAAGGGGCGCTTTGCAACCACAAAAAACTTTTTTTGCGCCTATGATTTACACGTAAAATAGAATTTTTGGGAGCCCCTAGTGAAAAATTGGCAATAGCATTGGTTCCAGTTTGTTACATCTGCGATGCGCCTTCCCTGGGGCTACATTGTGTGCAAATTTGAAGCGAATCGGAGAACCTAAAATTTTCACTTTTTCAGGTAGCCCCCCCCCCCTTAAAGCCTAGTTCATAGTAGTCCGGAAGTGTCCGTAGTTGTCCGTGTCCGAGTCTGTGTCCGTGTCCGGAAGGTTGTCCGTAGCGTTTGTCCGTGTCCGTGTCCGTAAGCAGCATTAATTGATACTTCTACGGACACGCTACGGACAGTGCGTATGCATATAAAATAACGCCTATACATTCTGCAGCGTAACAAGCGTGTGAGAAAGCAACTTTCAAAAAATCAATAAAAACGTTCTAAGCACACTAAAATGCAGCTACTGAGTTCATATTACGAACAATTTAAGAAAATTTTGCAACCCGCGGAGGAATTTTATGTGTACGCAAACACACATGACTAATAAAGCTTCTATTTGATTGGCTAGTTGCTTACGGACACGGACAAAAGTTGAACTGAATTTAACTTGTCTTCCGGACATCCGTACAGCCTTTACGGACACTCTCGGACAACTTGTTACGGACATCCGGACAAGTGTGAATTAAAATACTCTTACGGACACGGACACGGACTCGGACACGGACAGCCCTTACGGACAACTATGAACCGGGCTTAAGAGAGACAGTCGGCGTTTAGATCTTGCTTTGATAAATATTGGTGCCGCGTTTTATATTCGAAGAATATCCTCAGCGCTGCAAGCAACTCGCACCAAAATCTATCCAAAAAAATTTAACTTTACTCGCAAAGCGTGCTTGTTCATGATTTTATCGATGTAATAACGCTGTATCGTTATTGCCACACAATATGTAGACGCAGGGGCACAGGTCGGCATAGCCTACAATTTGCCTACAGTGTCGTAGGCTGGACCCACGCACTACGCAGGGCAAAGTATGGTACTACAACTACGCACCAGTGGCGTACCCAGAAAAAAATTTCGGGGGGGGGAATGACTTTTCGATTTTTTGTAATGGGTTAAAATGAACTTTTTAGCAATTTTAACACTCGTAAAACGCCTTACAACCGCAAGATTATTAAACCGCAAGGCTGCAGGGGTCTGGGGGCGGCAGTCCCCAGAAAAAAATAGGGAAATTTTTCGATTTCTTGGCCAAATTCTGTCAATTGGAGGCGTATCAGAAAGTTTTTCTGGCCAGACCATAAAAACCAAAGGACACAAGGTTGCAGGGGTCTGGGGGCAGCAGCCCCCAGAAAAAAATTGGTGATTTTTCCAATTTTTAGACCGAATTTGGTCAACTGGAGGCGTATCAGAAATTTTTCCGACAAAATTTAAAACAAAAGATGGGAGTGTCATATATATCAGACTGTGTATTCCACAAGTAAATGTAGCATCATACACTCGTGTAGACATGCACATGCAGCAATAATGTAGTTGTGTGTATACATGCATAGGCTTTGATGAAAAACAATAACGAGGAATAGTAAGCCACATAGTCGCAGGGGTCTGGGGGCGGCAGCCCCCAGAAAAAAATTTGGGAAAATTTTTGATTTTTAGGCCAAATTTAGTCCATTGGAGACGTATCAGAAAAATTTTCCGACCGGACCATAAAAACCAAAGGGGGGACCCTTGTGTAAAAAATCACTGGGGAAAAATTTCGGGGGGGGGGGGGGGGCAATCCCCCCCAGTCCCCCCCCCCCCCTGGGTACGCCCTCGCTACGCACACGCCTGCGCAAAGCACTGCGCACGCCGCGAGCGAAGCGCGCCATGCGTAGTCCTATATTTTGTCTCAATATTGAGGGCTTGTTAGTTGTTACGCTTGTAACAGCAAAAATACGGCAAAAAATATCAAAATTTCGCAAAAAATTGTCCTTTTTAAGCAAAAATTGGCAATTTTAAATCAGTTTAAATGAGGCAAGGTTGAATCCCGCAACCGTCGGGACAAGCCCTCCCTTAAAATTTCTAAAAATCCGGGACAAGTCCCCCCAGACCGAGGCCCTGTGTACATATATGTCTCTAAGTATAGTAAAAACAATTAGCAACAGAGAGTTTGTCCCCCTAAGGCCTGGCTTATTTTTAGGCAAAATTTTATGGGGGGGAGCGATGGGGGGGCTGCCCCCCCCCCCATGGATGGGGGGGGGGGCGTCGACCAAAATGGGGGGGGGGCGCACCAATTTCACGATAAAACACTATTTTTATAAGAAAAAATGGTTATTATACGCTAAATGTTACGTTTTCATACGTTATTATAGCTACGCTAATACTAAATTTAGCCAAAAAGGACTCAAAAACCCGACGAACACGACATTGCTACAGCTAAAAATTCGCTAAAACGTCCGTTCGGAAAAAATTTTGGGCTATGGGGGGGCACCCCATCTGAAATGGGGGGGGGGGGGCTGAAAATGGGGGGGGGCGCGACCAAAATGGGGGGGGCGCCGGGCCAATGGGGGGGGGGGGGGCGCGCCCCCCCCCCAGCCCCCCCCCACTAAAAATATGCCAGAAGGCTGCCAGTAATTTTGTGTATAGTTTAGTTTCGTTTCAAGTTTCAACTTTAATGAGTGCAGTATATATATAATAACTTGAATAATGTGTTTGAAATTAAAGGACTACGCAACGGTCCAGGCCCGTTGTAGGCTGGCGACTTGGACCTTGCCGACCTCTGCGCAGGGGTACCTGTAGGCGCAGGTGTTTGTATTGTTTGGATTGCTTCGTGAAAGCTGTTTCATTTTGGCACCCCTGGCAAAGTGCCAGAATGGTCAATTTGACCAAATTTTCGAATTTTTTCAATTTTCATGAACAATTGTCAACTTTGATTTGAGGTAGTGAGCGCAAATATTACGTCATTTTGCAACAAAACCTAACGTATTAAACCAAAATAGTGACTAATGGCCAACTAGATTTACACTCAATACTGTCAAGGCCAACAATGCAACTATACAGTTGGAGGAAAGAAAAAAAGTTGCAAAAACTATTCGTGTAAAATTTAAGCATCACCTTTCCTACCTTCAAGCGAATTTGTCTACAACGGAAAAAGAAATAGGATTATTATAAAAATGCCCTTTCAGCAAGGGCAGCAGTGTGCGTACTGCGTAGAATAGAAAAGCTGGCTGATCTATAGCGGAAAAATGCTAATAAGCTTGTCAAATACCAGGGACAAGTTTTGCAGCCGAATAGGGAAACTCAGCTTGCTAAATGAAGCGGACAAGAGGAAGAGTTGCGTCAGAATAGCAGTCGTCTTGCGACACGTTACTGCTTTCTGCACCCTATTCGCACCAATTAATTAATCATTATCATCAGCTAGCTGAACTGTTTCCGGAAAAGTGTCGTGTACTTTATAGGTTCTTGATGTTATTTACTAGGCAAGCGATGTCCAGAAGCAATCATTGTTTATCCATAATATATTAATCAATCGATCGCCATTCATTTTTATTGTTACGTACAAAATGTACCTATAGTTTGAGCTCATATAACTATATAATTCAGTTGTGTATTTGTATTAACTAGAGCTGTACTACGTACGGTTGTATTTGTAACATTTTATGATTCATGTTGAATATTAGTCGGTAATGTCTATACAATGTTAAGTTGAAATACTCCATTACTCATTAGTAAATTTCTGGAAAGTTGTCTACACATAAAGAAATCTATTGGGTATGGAGAATATATAGTATATAGTCGCGACCCCCCCTTTTGGTCGAACCTGAAGAAATTGTCAACAAGGGTCGCCCTGGTGCCTTGTCCCTTTGTCGCTTTGGTTTTTATCGCCCGGCCTAAAAAATTTCTGATACGTCCCCTGTTGACCAAATTTGGCCTAAAAATCAAAAAATTCCACCAATTTCTGAGGGCTGCCGCCCCCAGACCCCTGCGACTTTGTGGCTGGCTCAGTGGTCTTGCGTTTACAATGCGCACTAAGTGTATACTAAAATCGCTAAACACTTCACTTCAACTTCAAAAACGCTATCATTGAGTGAGCAAAAAAGTGGACAAGGGGCGACCCCCCTTTTCGAAATCCTGGCTACGCCCCTGAACTTGTGATTGTACGTACAGAAACAGGTTTTTTCGTCATAATGTAGCCAGTTATCACAACTACAGTTTTTCTATTAGGCACTTTCTTGTATTGCTGACCCTTGGTCAACTACATTGAATAAAAACTAATTTGCGGTACCTAAATTTGAACCTAGATAATAGTGTGATGTGATCGTAATGTCAATATGTAGCCATCATTTTGCTCTGAGCGCAAGTTTGCAGAACATCTATCGTACAGACAGAATTCTTCAACGAAACAAAGAGCAAAGCTTCCTATGGTGAGTTCATCTAACTTTCAGCTTAAACAGGTATATAGTAGGTTTATTCAGAATGTGGAGGAAACTTTTCGAAAAATTGTAATATGTCGGTATGAACCATTCTTTCAAAGCTTGTACTGGTAGGAAAAGAAAAGCTCAACGCTTGGTATATATACAGTTTAGTCCATATATACATGTATAGTGGTGCGGGAAAAAAAACCCTACGCGTTTTGCGGGGAAAAAAACCCTAGTGCTTCCTGGCCGAACCTCACAACATAGGACCTTTTTGAGTATGTAGGTGGAAAGCGCATCCCAAACTGACTTACCACACCAATTTCTGTGCAGTTTTGAGGCCTGTAGCATTTTTTATAAAATTTCAAAATTTTGCATGTTGAAAAATTCCAAAGTGACAAAATTTTCCAAATTTTTGACTTGTCATAATTTTTCACAAAAACACTTTTGACCAACGCCGTTTGCATTTTTCAAGAGAGTTACCTTTCCTCTGTACTTCTAAAGCTCGAAAATTGTGAAAAACGTTGTGGTTGACCTGTGACTGGTCAAAGTTTGTGCGGGAAAAAAAAACCCTATTGCGGGGAAAAAAACCCTATTTTGTTTGGCGGCATTTTTTTGCTAAACTCACCCATTGTTGCTACTAAAGTTGCTTCATCTGGGCTAACAGCATGCGTAGAGTTCATTACAACCGTTTATTTGGCCGCAAAACGTAGTTTTTTGTCATTTTGGGCCATACCCCGACACCCCTTACGAAACCTGTTTTGGTGATGTTTCACCAAAGTTTGGCATTTTTTGCAATATTTAGGTTTTAGCTGCGTACCACTTAAATCCAAGAATGATAGACGCGGGCGGTGTTTGTCCGCTGTTTCTAACGTAATAAGCTCAAAAATCTGTTTTTAATGCTTTTAAATACGGAAAAAATGCGTATTTGGGCAGAAGTCATTTCTGCCAAAAAAGGTCGATTTTTGAAGAATCATTGTGAGTCACATGGATGTCGGAGAAACGGTTTTTTTAGTCCATACTGCAGCCTAAGAGTTGTAGAACACGACGAAATTGTGTTTATACTCCCTGCTAATAGAACAACCAGAAAAAGTGATAGGGTTTTTTCCCCGCATTAGGGTTTTTTTCCCGCATAGGGTTTTTTTTCCCGGAGGTTTCGAGACTCATTACTCAGAAACGTGAGTAGTTACAATCCATTTTATTAGTGCAACAGTTAGGCGAAAGATGGCCGTTATAACAGCCGCGAGCATTAATGGATCCGATTTATGTGGAGCGCAGGAGGACCCGAAAAGTTGAAAATAGGGTTTTTTTCCCGCACCACTATATATAACGGGGTCAAAAATTTTGGGGGATCCTCCCCTTCTGTTCGACCAAAAAATACCCTAAATTTTGCGAAATTTTGTAAAATTTTCCTAAAAAGTGCCATTTTTACTATTTGCCCGATTTTTGGGGACCCGCCCCCCCGGTTCCTCGATTTCTGGGGGGGGGTCCCCCATGTCCCCTCATACATGTATGGTTTAGTCCAAATATCTACTAGTTTTAATTTCTAAACGTTAAGCTATTTTAGCATAGAACGTAAAAACAGAAGTACCCCCTAAATTAACACAACTTTTGTTAATAGTATAATTATAATGATCTATATATGATTATAATAATTATAAAGATCATGTCTTTGAAAGACTGTAAATTTCATAGCTACACTGAATTGACCTGCTACTTGTCTTAGCTAAAACTTTATGCACTGGTCATTAGAAAACTATACTTTCAACTGCACGTTTGTCGAGCTCTCCCTCTATAGTTTCATCATTGTATACTCTCCCTACTTTCAGTGACAAACGTCATTGATATCGAATTAGAGTAACCGACTTGTGCGAAGCGCTATTGTAAGTTATGACAATTTGTTGAGCGGTTCGACTCCCTCTTCCTGTGTAGTTTGTGACCATCAAAGCTTAAACTGCATTTAAATTAATGACTAAATTATATGTAGCTTTTCTAATTCTAGCTAGTTCTATTCATCTCATATCAACATCATTTCTCGCAATTCATTTTTGAACTTAATCTCAAAGTGTTTTAGACTATGTATAGCAGGCGGGAAAAACCTGCAGTTTCATATTTTGTCATAGCGCATAGTCATTCATAGTAGAGATGAGCTTTACGGCCCTTTGAGGCCGGCCCGGAAGCGCCGGGCCGGCCCGACCGGCAGAAGTTTGAATCAGGGCCAGGCCGTGGAAATTTTGCATCAGGGCCAGGCCGGGCCGGGCTGCTATGCCATCAGGGCCTCAGGGCCGGCCCGGCCCTGATTTCAACCCTGCCCTGACTGTTGTCAGAAGCAAACACGTACGTATGTATGTACGCCAACGGCACGGTTTGCGTTCACCTTTCAGAAAGTCACCTTTCAGAAAAGATTTTCTCAGCGTTCACCTTTCAGAAAACTGAAATTTCTCAACGTTCACCTTTCAGAAAGATAAAATTTTTGAATTGTCATCTTTTTTGTAATTTGATTGGACCTTATTATGGCTTATTTTTCTTTAAGGGGGGGGGGGGCTACCTGTATAAGTGAAAATTTTAGGTTCTCCGATTCGCTTCAAATTTCACAATGTAGCTTCAATGTAGCTAATTTCACAATGTAGCCCCAGGGAAGGCGCATCCATATGTAACAAACTGGAACCAATGGTTTTGCCAATTTTTTACTAGGGGCTCTCAAAAATTTAATTCAACAAAAAATAGGGAAAACTATGCACTAATCGTCAATTTTATTTACAGTCACAATATGTACATATAATTTAATTTCATTATATATATCATATAGGTAGTACATATGTGATAATGCAAAATTATTATATACTTTTTAAAAGGTGACCTCTCTAAAATTACATGTTCCACATTGTTAGTAAGTATATAACTACTTACTTAATTAAACAAAAATAAGACACACAGAATTAGGTCCAATCACATTAAAATGTTTAAAAATTTTATCTTTCTGAAAGGTGAATGTTCCAAAATTTCATCTTTCTGAAAGGTGAACGTTCCCAAATTTCAACTTTCTGAAAGGTGAACGTTCCAACATTTTGGCGTTCTGAAAGGTGAACGTTGAGAAATTTCAGTTTTCTGAAAGGTGAACGCTGAGAAAATCTTTTCTGAAAGGTGACTTTCTGAAAGGTGAATTTCTGAAAGGTGAACGCAAGCGAACGGCACAGCCTGTGCCTGAGTAACAGCCTGTCGTGTTGTGTGTTTCTAGTGTGTGTCGAAGCCTATATATACATGCGTATATGCATGAGTGGATTATGCTACATGTCTGATGTGACGTTAATATCTTTTGTTTTTGTCGGAAAAAAATTATGATACGTCTCCAGTTGACCAAATTGGATCTAAAAATTGGAAAAATAGCAAATTTTTTTCTGGGGACTGCCGCCCCCAGACCCCTGCAACTTCGTTGTTTAGTGATCTTGCGTTTGTAAAGCGTCTTATAAGAGTTCAATTGCTAAAAAGTGTATTTTAACCCATTACAAAAATTGAAAAGTCATTCCCCTCTGAAATTTTTTCCTGGGTACGCTCCTGGTGATATATACTATCATGAACTTTTCACACAATAATCTGTAGTATGTAGGTATTCAGTAGCATCAAGCCTTTAAGCCTTCAACTGACAAGGGCGATCGAACTGTCAAGTAATGAAAATCAGGGCCGGGCGGGCGATCCGACGTAGACGCCCAATCAGGGCCGGGCCGGGCCGAACAAAATTTCCATCAGGGCCGGGTCGGGCCGGGCCGCAAAAGCCGGCCCTAATCTCATCTCTAGCTCATAGACTGTATGTTTTCACGGGAAACCAAAAAAATCTGGTGTAGGCCTAACCTTGCTCTATACGCTGGGACCGGTTTCATTTCTCTATCTCTTACCGTTTTTTGGCGGTAAGCCAAAAACTTGCCGGCGAAAAAACCCATTTGGGCCTTTGGGTGGGGGAAAATACCCATGTGGGGGAAAAACCCCACCACATAAATCACCCGAAAAGTGTGTTAGCGGTAGTTTTTTTAACGCTATGGCACGTATTCGGAGTAGTAGAGGCCCCTGATACCAAAACTATACGCAGATAGGTACAGGCCTCAGGTACACAAGTTTGAAAACGGCCCTTCGCCGCCCATTATAAAATTTTGAATTTTCAGATTTGAGAACAAAACACCTTAATTTCGCCTGAAAACGTTGAAAACAACTAAAAAGTTGCGATAACGCTTCAACGGCTGGACCCCCCCAGGGGGGGGGGTACCCTGAGGGGCTCATAGGGAACTCCAGGGCGGTCGTAGCCAAACATGGACTTCGGATTCGTGTTCAGGGGCTCAAATTACCCCCAAAAAGATGAAAATATTAAATTTTTTACCCTCTCATTTTTGAGGGTCACCTGACCCAGCCCGCCGTGTGGTCACGCACGAGGTCACCGAAGGTGGATGGCAGTGTGGCACAATCACTAAAGGAGAAGGGGGGGAACCTTCCACCAAAGTTTGGTTCACATCCATATAGTATTATCTCCAAAAAACTAATTGCAAAAAAACGGCTTACAATCAAAAAATGGTCACATGAAGGACTAAAATTACAGACATTACAGATACAAAAGGGTTGCCTTTGCTTCCAACTGGTCGGCAACCCAAAAATAGGTCGTATATAGATGTTACGGAAAAATCCGATTTCCTGTGATGTGTGTGACCCTGGACTGCTTTAACAACGTTGTCTCGCTAATGTGCCACTTCTCAGCAAGTTTCGATTGAGTCCATCATTAATAGCATTTTTTAGTGCCTTTTATTTTTTCAGCGATGTCGAGTTCATGGTTGCCGCTGCGAATTTTATCTAGACACATTGGCGGCTCCAGTCGATTTCTCACGCCTCAGGCCTGTTCCTGCAGTCAAGCAGTGCAGCATCGGCTGTCGGCTCCGTCCGCCCCTGCTAGTCCTCCAGTCCATCACTGGACGCGTCGCCCGCTGTCGTCTAGTTCCTATGCTCACGGCTGGAAGGAATATGTGAAATTGCGATTGGTCGACAGTCGTGATGCTCAACAGTTTGTCAATAGTCTCAGTAGCTCAAACAAACGACTGCTCTATGGTGCCCTGGCCAAATGGTCCAAAGCCCAGGGCGAGAAGGAGCCTGGGGACGAGGAGGAAGCAGGTCCGGTAACCTCGGCTAGCTCAAGTTGAAATATAGGGGTTATAATGCTCTGGGGGGGCATACATGAAGCGGTAGTGTGGATATCGCCGGTGTTTATGTTTATCTCTTCTGGTTTACTTGATCGGTTGATCTATACATTTTACATGTGTGAGAGGGGGAGGATGAGGGAGCCCTTCAAAGCGAGGCACCGGGAGGGAGGGCCCTGAAAGTTTGGTTTATAAAAAATTTGCATTTTTTTGAAAATTTTAAGAAAAGTTACTGCAAAAAAAGGGTGGTTTTGATCGATCAGGGGGGTGGGGTAGAGGGTCCTCAAAATTTCGCCGTAGAGAATTCTTAAAATGTTGACTCCGTTACATGTATGATTCGATCTCACCAGAACTGGCCTGTGATGCTGCAATAACAAGCATATGTATGATCTGCATTTGAATGCATTGAGTCAGAATTTGAGCACTGAGGCCTACATAGTATTTTTATTGTTTAAAAAAAGCGTATATGTTTCATTTCTCGTTAACACGAAACAATGTCTAGTGTTTTTTATAATGTTAATTATTCATTAATGTACTATGGATGCACTATAATACCCATATGCACCCATTAATGATATATACCCGATATGTCTCGACCTACAGTGAGTGATCGATGAAATGCGTTTTCCTATCTCCTAAAAGGTTAGCTTTTCATACTGGATTGAAATATTATTATAGATCATAGGAACGGTAGCACGTAGTTAAAAAAGTTGAAGTGAAGTGAAGTGAATAGAAACTTTTATAAAAACATTTTTTAAGTTTATTATTTCGTTTCAGCATCATCTACTTTCGCGGCAGCAGAAGCAGAGGACGTGACCCAGGAGGAGATTAAGGCTGGTGCGTAAGTCGAGGGCGTAGAAAGAGCTATTTGTATGAGACGGTATATACTTTGCAGTTTACATAAAACCCATATATATATATATATATATATATATATATATATATATATATATATATATATATATATATATATATATATAATTGTGCTGTCAACATCAGATCTATTTACGGCTTGTATATGTAACCGGGTATTCAGTCTAAGTAGCACAGTAGTACTTTACGGGGATCGTCTAGGGCTGAACACCCGACTACACTGATGCCGTCGCGGCCCAGGGCTGTACTTCACCAGGTTCGTACATTGCGTTGTGAGTTAACTGACCTGACCTCCTAAGTACAATTGGACATGGCAACACCAGCAGGCCTGTCTCGCAAATTGTTCCTGTCGCTGAACAAGCCGTAAATGGACGGTAGCGAGTCCCGGCTTTATAGCCCCTGCCCACGCATCCCTTGTACTCTAGCTCGGTCAGGGTAATGTACTGCGGGTCTGGCGATTGATGCCTATGATAGGAAACCTAGGCTGTATACGCAGTGACGTACCATTCCCCATTGGTATAGGAGCGGTTTCGATACGCCAAAGGGTGAAAATCTGCTCAGGGTGTTTGATTGGTAGCCGTACCCGTAAAATTAAGTGATCGCCATCTGTCAGGGTGGCAGCCACCACGACCACAGGTGACATATAGTACGCACTCACATCACCAGCACCATGCAGTAGCTCATAGCCTGTAGCATGTAACTAACTGCTCATTCACTTCATTAACAATTTGACCTAATGTCCGGGGGTTTAAAATTTCTGGCGGCAAAAAGCTAATGTCTAGCTCTCTCTCATAGCAGCTAGTAGTGCGTGGGCATAGGCAATTTGATCGTGCCACTGTATCACATGGCTGGCATATTGTATTGAAAATGTGTTTGTGTGTATTATGTAATAATAATAATTATGTTTTAGTGTTCTGGTTCGCCTGTATTCCCTTCATTGGATTTGGCTTTCTGGACAACTTTATTATGATCGCTGCTGTACGTAAGTTTGAGCCAAAATTTGAAGATTGGATATTAAGTAATTTTATTTATTCAAGTATGCTCTTGAAACATATATGCATTTTTATAGTAAATTTTTTTGTAAAAATTCAAAGTATCTGAAACTGCTGTTTTTTATCTGTAGCTGTTTTAGGGTGAATGGATCGATCAAACAGTGGGTCTGGTGATGGTAATATCGACAATGGCTGGTGATGGTAGCGGTAGGGCACAGGCCGTAAACTGTCGGCGGTGGTGTTATGGCAGGAGCGGCGAGGTTGTTGCTGCTGATCATAGCCGTGAGACTAAAATGGGCGACAAAATTTTTGTTTTTGACCGATTTCATTACACGCATAACAGCGAACAGGGTCTTTCGAAGCTAATCTGCTTTGCCGGACGCTGTGCCCTTTCTCGCTACAACCGAAGCATAGGGGAGAGGCCTTGTCGAAAAATAGGATGAGAGGGGCCGTTTTTCCAGCGATTTAGTGTCTGCACGTTGGGGCGGGATTTCCGTGGGTTCGTCGATCGTCGCTGAGGCACATATAGTGGGTTCTCATTGTCATAGAGTATAACGACGTAATCACCGAAATGATGAAAATCAATAGGGGTTTCATATTCAACTCAGCTTTCAGACTGGCTCGTATATTCATCAAGATGTTTCCCAAAATTTTCCCATAAAAAGTGTCAGAAGAGTTAATAGCGGATAAATAGTCCAGCCCTGTGCCCCAGTATCTGCAGCTTACATGAGTCGAATGAGCTAAATAAGATCAACCTGATGACCTGAAGGCATCTCGGAAAGGCCGATTTGATTTATCTTTGCCATCTGTTTTTTGCAGTAGAGTTTCAAAATTCAACTTTCTGTCCACATTGTCACAGATTTTGCAAATACGTTCGGCAAAACCAGCGTGCTTGGCTGTCACAATTTGATTAAACAGGCGCATTTTGCCATAAAATAATGCCCTCTGTGCTTGAAAAACATGCTCTACAGAGCTGTAGACAATACCCTCGTACCGTATCTTTGAATCTTTGAGGGATAAAAACACGACAGCGGGTTCCGGTGGCCATGAAAAATAGTCGCAGCGAAAGTTACGTTTTCAGAATTGGAAAACAGGCCCAACGCATGACTGTCGTCAGCTGGTATCGTCAATGAAGCGCAGTTTTTGGACTTCAAGCCCCCTGAATACGTTTTCTTATCCGAATGTGCAGCTGACGACACACATGATTCGGTTGGTTCCAGTCTGGTGGAAACAGAAGAGCACTGCTGAGAATTTGAGTCGTTCCCTACTATTACAGCAGTGGGAGTGAGAGGGCCAGTGTTTTAAGTTGACTTAAGATAAAGCAAATGATCCAGCACTTCGGCTTTTTGACATTTGAGGCAAAATATACCAATCATACTCAGCTTTCCGATTTTTTCGTATATGTCGACGGGTATTTTCAAACAATCAATATGATACCACATCGAGCATAAGTCACACTAGACCCAAATATTGCTGACGGAGCGTGTGCAGCATGGACATTTAGTCGTACTAACGGTAGGTGAATTTGGAGGTGGTTGGTTATTGGGACTTGAGGTTTCAGAGGATGCAATAACTTTTGCGGTTTTTTTCAAGCCAACTGAAGGACCCATTCTGGCAGGCAATATAAAAAAACAGCGCTCAAACGTTATTAACGCTGTTAAAAGGAAAACCTGACCACAAAAGCGAGAGTAGACGCAAACATAAAAGAAAGCAAGGTAAAATAAAAATAATGGCGTCCATTTGCAAGCAAATAATAATGATACGCGACCATGCAGGAATATATAAGCAACTTCCACAGATCACAGAGACAGTTCAGAACTCAGAAAGATCAAAAAATATATAATTGTAACAATCAAAGTAAAGTTATAGCAAAAAGAATAAAAAAATAGGAGAAATAAAAGCACAAAGCAAAGAAGTCGTTGGCCATTATAAGCGTTAATGCAGGCAGCAAACTATATCTATTCAAATGACTGACAATTATCTAGGCCCTCGTTCGGCCTCCTAAATCAAACGAGGTAAAAACCGTGTAAAAACGGCGTAAAAATGGGGTAAAAATATATTTCACCAGTTTCTTCATTTGGAAAAATTACGGTTTTTAGTATAAATGAGCTAAATATTTCGCTAAAAAGCTGTATTAAATATATTATTATGGCCCGTATTCACATACTAAGTGTTATTCACATACTAACGCTTAAGGCCGATTCACACGCTGCGATTTTGCCGCTGCGATTTTGACGCGAAACGCAAGACGCAGGGTGTCGCAGACAAAACGCAGCGTCTGAACAAACGTTGCGTCTCGCAAACTGTTTTACTGCGTCTTTACTGTTTTAAAAATATGACAAACAGCTTTGCTAATATTGTTGAAACCAAAACGTCCGCAGCATCAAAACGCACTGAAATCGCAAACCGAATTGCAGTCTGGCGTTTAAAACGCTGCGGAAAAATCAAGACGCATGCATTCCGCATTGAAATCGCTGCGTCTGTTCAGACACTGCGTTTTGCCGCAGCGGCAAAAACGCTGTGGCAAAATTGCAGTAAAATCGCAGCGTGTGAATTGGCCTTAAGCGTTTGCTAAGTGTTAGCGCTTAACTCTTAAGTATGTTTAGTATGTTAGAAGTTTAAGTATGTCAATAACATTTAGCGTTTATAAGCGCAAACACGTAGTGTAAACACTAAGTTTAAGCGTTAATGTTAGTATGTGAATACGGGCCAATGTGTTACTTTCTGGCAATCAAGCTTCAGGCTGATATTACTGCTGTATTGGTCATAATTTTCGACGATTGGCCCTAATATGTCAAAAAACGATGATTTCGACAAAAATTGAATTTTTTTGCCTATTCAAACTGACATTTTTCACCGCAAAAACACGTTTTTACAGGTTTTCGCATGCGCTGAGTTCATTTTAAGCACTTTCCAAGCGAAAAAACGGTGATTTCTTTTTCATAAAAACTAAAATTTTGTCGAAAAGCATCTTTTTTCGACATGTTACGGCTAATCGTCGAAAGTTATGACAATACAGTCGTAATATCAGCCTGAAGTTTGATTGTCACAAAATAACACATAATAATATACAGCTCTGTTATCAACATATTTATTTAGCTCATTTATACTAAAAATCGTAATTTTGCCAACTGAAAAAAGAGGCGAAATATACATAATTAAATTGAGCTGGCATATCAAAAAATTTAAATTCTTTTCGCGTATACAATAAATTAATTACATTTTCATATAAAATTAAGCATCATTAGGCATAAGTAGCGATTTTAAGGGGGCGCTCCGGGAATCAAGGATTTGGGCCGTATTTTTTAAAAACAGCCAAAATGACCTATCATTCTTGAAGGAAAGTTGCCCAAAATACTATTTCTGATGTTTTGACGTGCATATGTATCTCCATAGCAAAAAATTTGAAAAAAATTGGACAATTTACTGATTTTATTCAACTTTTACACAAATTCAGCAAGTAAGCCAGTGCATCAACGCTTTTTGAGGTTTTGCAAACAGACGATACGTAAATTTTATTAGTCGTAATGAAAAATTAAAACAATTTTATTGCGTTCTGTGCAAAAAAATCGCACAAGAAACCATTTTCAGAAGCAGCAGACTCAAATATAGGCTGTGTGAATACAAAACCAATTTTTCGGCATTTGATTATAAAATGCTGGTAAGATATTTTTCTACAAAATTTTGCACAATTATAGCCTTAGGCTTTGCGCAGTTGAACAACTTTTTAGTTTTTTAAAATAAAGCTTAGAAAATTTTTTATATGAATTTTATTACTCAGCGGTTCGACTTCGAAAATACATAATGACATTTTTTATTCAAACCTGACATAAATGTTGAAAACCAAAATAATGTTCAACTAGAGAATCACATAAGCTACATTTTGGTATATAAAGTGTGACTATACGTAAAGTATAAGCAGAGTTATCGTTTGGGGAAAATCCACTCACGTTTGGTGCTCTGGGAGTCACGTGACATAATCACGTAATTTGAAATTTTGCCTCCAGTGTTCTTTTGTTGCATAGTACATGTATGTATAGTAAAGTTTGACATTTGCCAATTTTTGGCTAGTTTTCGATGTAACCCCCGATTCCCGGAGCGCCCCCTTAAGGTGGTACTAACGAATGTGCAGTGTTTTTCAACAGGCTAGTATTCAATAAATAATTAACTTTAGAGCATACTTTTTATATCGTTAAAAAGCGCTACTTTTCTTCTACATTTAAGGTGGCGCTCAGGGGAACCGACTTTGGCGTTTAATTTTTTTCAGCAACATTTTTGACCATAATGTCTTGAAGGAAAGTTGTTCAAAATTAAAATAGCTTTCATTTGGTGTGCATATTGTGATAAAAAAATTTTTGTAAATTTTTTGGACAATTTTGTAGCCGTAGCAAAAAAATTTTGTTTCCATATAAAATGATTACTCATATCATTGAAATATGCAGTTTCTTAGCTTTAAATTGATGTATTAAACTTAAGAATACGTTGAAGTTTTGCTAAGTTATTTAGCCGTGAAAATAGCAAATCCAAAATGAAAAACCTACAAAGCTGATAAATCTTCGAAAATGTCAAATTTTTGATTTAATTTCTTAAAAAATTGAGTATGGCTTTTTGTAATTTTTTTAACGGAAATATGCAGTCCTAGGAAAGGTCTAATTTTTGAAAAAGTAAAACGTGTGGGCAAACCTTACATTTTTGCGTAGCGAAATCGACTACTTTTTTTGGACCTGGGTCCCAGCTGCCGTTTGCGATTGAGTTGAAAATTTGCACAATGAATGAAAGAATATAAATGCAGACGTGAAAGTTTTTCGATTTTCAAATTGTGGCCCGCAGCACTTTTTGTAGTCGCTCAAACACGACTGATTTTTGAAAAATCGATTTTTTGCAAAAGCAAAAACAAAAATGAAAAATCGAAGATCAATCACGTCTAGATTTTTGAAAGATCTTTCTATTGATACCAAGATCATCAAAATCGGTTGAAGTTTTGCTGAGCTAGGTCAAAAACAAAATTAGTGTGAATAGGAAATTCGACATGGTCATAAAATTTGACACATTCACATTAAAGTGCTGAACTGTATTGTAAATAGGTTTTTTTGATGTCTCTTTTATATACAATTAAAGTGGTATTGCTATTTCTTGAATGAGCTGAACGCCAAACATTAGTTTTGTTGCTGAGCGCTACCTTAAGGTGGTACTAACGAATGTGCAGTGTTTTTCAACAGGCCAGTATTCAATAATTAATTAACTTTATAGCATACTTTTTATATCGTTAGAAAGCGCTACTTTTCTTCTAGATTTAAACAAAGTTTTATTGTATAACTGTAAAGCTGATTTGTATGGCACGTGTTAAAAGTAGACCAATTCGGCTTTTTTGAGCACTTTCAAATCTGGCCACTTTTTGAACAGTTTAAAGAACAAAAACATGCAAAAAATGGCAAAAATACTTAAAAGTGAATTATCTAGACCCAAAATGCACGATTTTATGATTTGTCAATTATTAAATGAAATATACGGTTTCAAAGTAAAAAGTGTCTATTCACACTCAACTTTTGGGTTCTTATATCTACGCAAAAATATAAGCAATTTAAAAAATTTTCATTTTTGGTCTAGAAAATTTGCAAAAGTTTATTCATGTTCATTTTTGTGTTTATGCGCTGCGCATGCGCTTAGAAAAGTGGCCAAAACTGCTATATTTCCATTCTCCTGTTGTGTAGTTTGGCTTGTTGGCTTGGCTTGCTCCTAAAAATTTTTCACATGATCCCGCTAACTTCATTCGCCACTTTGTGTATATGAATCATTTTTTTACAGACTTTATATTAAAAAAATACAGTTTGAATCAACTATTTTTTTAAAAAATTTAAAAACCACTGCACATTCGTTAGTACCACCTTAAGCAAAGTTTTATTGTGTAACTGTAAAAATGATTTGTATGGGACGTGTTAAAAGTAGACCAATTTGGCTTTTTTGACCACTTTGAAATCTGGCCACTTTTCGAAAAGTTTAAAGAACAAAAACATGCGAAAAATGGCACAAATATTCAAAAGTGAATTGTCTAGACCCAAAATGCAGGATTTTATGATTTGTCAATTATTAAGTGAAATATACGGTTTCAAAGTAAAAAGTGTCTATTCACACTCAACTTTCGGGTTCTATATCTGAGCAAAAATATGAGCAATTTGAAAATTTTTCATTTTGGGTCTAGAAATTGTTCAAAAGTTTATTCATGCTTATTTTTGTGTTTAGGCGTTTTGTTGTTTATAACTTTATTTGCCATTTTGTGTATATGAATTAATTTTTTACAGCCTTTATTTTTAAAAAATACAGTTTGAATCAACTAATTTTTTTTAAAAATTTAAAAACCACTGCACATTCGTTAGTACCACCTTAAATGAAAGCGAATACCATAAATACGATTTACAAACTGATTCTCAGCAGCAAGCTGGCACTGACAGTGAGGCTGGAATTCACAACCTAACACTAACACTAACTTTTTCCTTAAAAGCTGGTGAAACACTTAAATTTGGGCTCGAAACACTTAAAATGTTAGTGTTTCAAGCCCAAATTTAAGTGTTTCACTAACTTTTAAGGGAAAAGTTAGTGTTAGTGTTAGGTTGTGAATTCCAGCCTCAGTTTCGGTTTAAAAGTGCAGCTTTATTTATAATTCCAACAGTAGCAAGTGTCCTTTTATTTGATGCAAACAACTAAGACTAAGCCTTTTCTGACCTACCTACTAAGCCTGAGCCTAAGCACAAAGCCTCAGTCTAAGCACTAAGCCTAACCTTAACACTAAGCCTGAAGCCTAATTTTATAGGAAAACCTGCTAATAAGCATCAAAAATATATTTGCTGCACTAAAGTACCCCAACCAGCTCCATATTTTAAAAAAATTTCCAGCTATGGCCCGAAATTTGCACTGAACCTTACTTGTGCTGTAACGCCTCAACCAGCCTGGTCCTGGTAGCTTCAGAAAGTTTTGTAACTTTTCAAAGCCTGAACCGATTTACAATTTTTTTTCAGCATTATTAGCTTAGAAGTTGCTCTTTCAATGGTAGCCAGTAGCGTACACAGCATTTCGCGAAGGGGGGGGGGCTGAACTGATGGTCGACGACCGGGGGGTGTTGAAACGCAAACGCGCACGCAGTCCAACAGTCTGCAGAAGGGTTTGCTTTTTAGAATTTTTGGTACCGATTGCATACATAGTAGTTGCAGGGGTCTGGGGCGGCAGCCCCCAGAAGCTGCAGGTTTTTTTTATTTTCGAATTAAAATTTGCATTGAAAAATCAATTCTAAGCATCGAAAAAGCAATTCTGAACAACGCTGGTCGTAAAATTATAGTGGTTGCAGGGATCTGGGGGAGACAGCTCCCATAAGCTGGCGCTTTTTTAAAATTTCGAAATAAAATTTGCATTGAAAAATCAATTCTAAGCAACGGAAAAGCACTTCTATACAATACCGGTCGTAAAATCGGATCAAGTGCAGTTGGGGGGGGGGAGAGGAAATAGTGGACCTATTTTTTGGAGTAGAGCACCTTGAGGGAAGCATTTTTTGTAATAAAACCCCTATCCACAAATTTGGATTTTCTGAGCTATGACCCCTTGAAAATTGCATTTTCAGTGTTTTTGGAAGTGAACGTAGGCCAAAGTTCGAAGCCAAAAATGGCTATAATCTTTGGTTTTGGATAGTTTTGAGTGCGTTATGATGTTTTAAGGCATCGTCTAGGCTTAGTTGGCAGGATTCTCTAGGCTAAGCTGGCAGGATTTTTTCTGAAAATTTCGATTTTTTTATTGCCTAAGCCTGAGCCTAAGCCTGAACCTAAGCCTAAGCCTAAGCCTGGTACTAAGCCTAAACTTAAGCACCATACTAAGCCTAAGCCCTAAGCCTAAGCCTAAGCCCAAGCCTAAATTAAGGCCAAGTTTGAATTTGGTCAAAAATTGGGCGTTTCCAGTGAATTTGGCCCATTTTTCTGACGGAGCATACATGGGTGTGGGGGGGGTTGGGGGTTTTACCCCCCCCCCCCCCATAAGGCATCGTCACCCCCCCCCCCCCCCCCGCAGACAGGTGCTTCACCCCCCAACTGCATTTAACCCAAAAGCTGCAGATCTATAGTCAGATGGGGTAAAAAATACAAAATATGAGTACAAGGTTTTTTGCTTTCCTGGATTAAGTTTCTCGGGCAAACTTTTTTCCGACAATACCTCGCGGAGTTGCTCTACAAAACCACATATTAAACTTTTCTCTCTGCATTATATACTAATTTTATGTAAATCAAAAAATAAACGTATTTTTTACCCCCATTTTGGGGGAAAAAATACGGTCGCGGGGAAAAAAATACGGGTCGATTCTGACTCATCCCAGGAACGCAGACCAAACTGTGTCAACCGTTATGAAACTCAACTCGAGCTTACTCAATTTTTTAATTAAACTCGCACATAAATGAAAAGGCCACTGAAATTAAAGCCCCAAGAACACCACAACTACTTTTTACACTATACTCTTTTTGACAATTGTTTTCAAAATTTTTTCCGTTTACGTATAGTGGTGCGGGAAAAAAAACCCTATTTTCAACTTTTCGGGTTGTCCTGTGCTCCATATAAATCGGATCCATTAATGCTCGTGGCTGTTATAACGGCCATCTTTCGCCTAACTGTTGCACTAATAAAATGGATTGTAACCACTCACGTTTCTGAGTAATGAGTCTCGAAACCTCCGGGAAAAAAAACCCTATGCGGGAAAAAAAAACCCTAATGCGGGGAAAAAACCCTATCACTTTTTCTGGTTGTTCTATTAGCAGGGAATATAAACACAATTTCATCGTGTTCTACAACTCTTAGGCTGCAGTATGGACTAAAAAAACCGTTTCTGCGACATCCATGTGACTCACAATGATTCTTCAAAAATCGACCCGTTTTGGCAGAAATGACTTCTGCCCAAATAGGCATTTTTTCCGTATTTAAAAGCATTAAAAACAGATTTTTGCGCTTATTACGTGAGAAACAGCGGACAAACACCGCCCGCGTCTATCATTCTTGGATTTAATTAGTACGCAGCAGCTAAAACCTAAATATTGCAAAAAATGCCAAATTTTGGTGAAACATCATCAAAACAGGTTTCGTAAGGGGTGTCGGGGTATGGCCCAAAATGACAAAAAACGACGTTTTGCGGCCGAATAAACGTTTTTAATGAACTCTACGCATGTTGTTAGCCCAGATGAACTAACTTTAGTAGCAACAATGGGTGAGTTTAGCAAAAAAATGCCGCCAAACAAAATAGGGTTTTTTTTCCCCGCAATAGGGTTTTTTTTTCCCGCACAAACTTTGACCAGTCACTGGTCAACCACAGCGTTTTTCTCGGTTTTCGAGCTTCAGAAGTATAGAGGAAAGGTAACTCTCTTGAGAAATGCAAACGGCGTTGGTCAAAAGTGTTTTTGTGAAAAATTATGACAAGTCAAAAATTTGGAAAATTTTGTCACTTTGGAATTTTTCAACATGCAAAATTTTGAAATTTTATAAAAAACGCTACAGGCCTCAAAACTGCACAGAAATTGGTGTGGTAAGTCAGTTTGGGATGCGCTTTCCACCTGCATACTCAAAAAGGTCCTATGTCGTGATGTTCGGCCAGGAAGCACTAGGGTTTTTTTTCCCCGCAAAACGCGTAGGGTTTTTTTCCCCGCACCACTATATTATTTTTTTGCGGTAAACTGAATCATTTTATACATATATTTCGGAAATTTCATTTCCCCCTTCCGAAATTTCATCCTTGATCCGCCATCGTGGGAAACCTCTCTTCCCGATACGGCACTGCTACGCACAATTTTTATTTAGCGGGCATATATAGCTTGGAGCCGCGGCAGCGATGACTGAAGCAAATAGTGCGACGGAAATATCTGATGTGTCAAGTCGCCGGTAATTATATACTACTGTAACTTGTATATAGTACTGGTTTTTTTGAATTGGATTTTTATAATAGTTTGACTGAGCACTCTTGTGTTTACGAAGTGTTTATATACTCAAGTGTTTATATTACACACTTGCTGAATATACGGCCCCTTGCCACGTTGTTTAGAAATTGATGATGTTTTTTTGGAAAAGTGCTATGTTTAACATGTTTTGCTCAGAATTTTAGGACCCTCCATCCGAATCCCCTATATTTTTTGGCGGGTGAAGGGGTTCCATTTTATCTCATATATATGTGAGCTGGATTCAGTGGCGTAGCGAGGGGGGCCCCGGGGGGCCAGATCTAGCGAATGTTGGTTACGTTCCTGGTTCTTTCCTCCTTTTGTGTGGGTATGGGGCCGTGTCTACTTAAATACTGTGAAATTTTGACCTCTGTCGCAAAGCAGACGCAATTTGTCCTTGTTCACGCCAGAAAATAGCAATTTCAGACACTGTTTGGCTGAATTTAGTTAAAAAGCGCTCAGCTTGTATTGGAGTTACCAATGTTCTGCTAAAATATACACCCAAGATAAAAAGGGTTTTTAGCTCAAAAATTAGACCTGCGCGTCGTGACGCTCTTTCAATCTTTGCCTCCGGCGTGACACCCCTTTAAATTGTGCCCCCTCAATCCCCTGGGACTAAATTTTAGTTGGGAGTAGAGTCTTCCCTTTTCATCTACCGAACTAAATGTGTCACCCTCACCGCATAATTTTGAGTAGTGCGTCTAGTTGAACTTTCACAGATTTATTTTTGATTTTTTGCTAAACTCATATATACTAATTGGAAATTAAGCCGGGTTTACACGAAGCAATTTTCACGCAACTAGGTTTTCACGCAATTTTCAAGCAACTTGCCAATTGCGTGAAAACACACTGT
>JASANF010014136.1:0-24315 GCA_030248245.1 Trissonchulus sp. WLG1_4
CCATCTAGTCCAGTTAATCTAGTCCAGTTGATCTATCTAATTCAGTTAATCTAATCCAGTTACTCTAGTCCAGTTATTCTAATCCAGTTAATCTAGAGTAGTTAAGCTGGTCTTGTTAATCTAATCCAATTAATGTAGTACATTTTATTTAGTCCGGTTAATCTAGTCTAGTTAATTCAATCTCATTAGTCTAATTCAGGTAATCTATTCCACTTAATCTAGAGTAGTTAATCTAATCCACTTAATCTACTTAATCCCCCCTTCTTTCAGCTACCACCTGATCACAGATGGTCGTGTGACGGAGAAGTCTCGCGGGGTGTTGCCTTTGCTGGGCGCCACTGTGATCCCGTCCGACGAAGACTCCCTGGTGTTCTGGGTCAACCCGGCCTTCGGAGACGGCTACAAGCTCAAGGCACCGGACATTGGCCGGAAACAGGAGTGGATCGATCGACTGCGCTTCGTGGCTCAGAAGGCACAGTCCAAACGACTATGGGTGCGGTTCAGGGATGGATATATTAACACGGGGATGTATAATACTATAGGCTGACACGACTGGCATATTTTTAGTGGGGGGGGGCGCCCCCTCCCCCTAATTGGTCCGGAGCCCCCCCATTTCGGTCCAGCGCCCCCCCCCCATTTCAGGTGGGGTGCCCCCTCAATAGCCCAAAATTTTTTCTGGAAGGACGTTTTAGCTATTTTCTAGCTGTAGTGATGTCGTGTTCGTCAGGTTTTTGGGTCCTGTTTTGCTAAATTTAGTATTAGTGTAGCTATAATAACGTATGAAAACGTAACATTTAACGTATAATAACCATTTTTTCGTGTAAGAATAGTTTTATCGTGAATTTGGTGCGCCCCCGCCCCACTTTTGGTCAACGCCCCCCCCCCATAAAATTTTGCCTAAAAATATGCCAGACACGTGGGGGTATGGGGGGATTGCCGGTTTTGGTACAAGGGCAAGCAAATTTTGTCAAGGACAAGGACATAACAAGCACCAGGGACAAACGAAAAGGACATACAAGCATAGGGACAAACGATAAGGTCATGCACAAGGACAACTCTTAATGGACCCAGCTGACCGCTTTATTTTCAGCGCTACAAAACGGCCTTTGTCTTGAATTGCTTAGCGACAAACGACAAATACAAGCATTACATTAGGGACAAGACAAACGACAGAGACAAACGGATGAGTATAAGTCTGAATGGCCTCAACTTATTTTTAGTATTTTTATTTATTTATTTATTTATTTACTATTTTGAGCGCCAGAAAACAGCCTCAGGCCTGTCCTCGTCCGAGTCCTCGCTGCATCGTCTGGGCCAGGCCGGGCCCCAGCACTCGTCGGCCGCCTTCCTCCAACTCCAACAATCACTACATCGAACCGCCGACGAGCTCAGCCTCATCAGTCGCCAGGCCGACACCATGCCACTCACCGATGCCCTGCTGATGCTCAAAGGATGCGCTCAGGCCCTACTAGGTTGCCAACTATTATATACTTGCTGTTTTGAATGTATTTTTTGCAGGGGAAATTGATGAAAATTACTGGTATAGATTTTCACTATATTGGCGAGCATTAGCGCGCTGATTTTTAATCGGAGGTCTTGTCTGGGTCCGTTAGTCGTTTAATCTGCTTAATCCGTTTAGTTCCTTTGGTTTTTCAATCTGTTTAATCAGTTTAGTCCGTTAATCTGTTTAATCCGCGTAGTCCCTTTGCCATTAATCCCTTTAATCCGTGATTGCAGGCAACCTGGAGCAGTGCGCGGCCACAGTGCGCGTGATGCGCGAGGCGTCGGCGAGTCGTCTGGGCGTGGGCGTGGGTCCGGACGAGACGTCTCGTCTGTTCAGCGGGGTGGTGGTGCCGCGTCAGGCTCTGCTCAGTCGCCACAGCTCTGCCTCTGTCGGCAAGGACGACGTCGTGACCGGCATTGAGTTGGCACAGGATGCGGCGCTCAATTTGGCGTACGTCACTTCAGGCTATATTAATGATATTAATTGTGCTGGCAGAAATTGCATTGAGTCGCAAATAAGTTGGATTGAATTCCAGCCGTATGTCCGTTCTGCTGGCAAAATTGTAAAAAGCACACCACGCTTGATTTTGTTTGTAGTTTATACAATGACAACCGAATGATGTCACAACAGGAACAATATTACATAAGATATAATATTAGGCTGCAACTTAAGATTATACTACTAGCTTTTGGCTAAACACTTTTTGTACCGGGCCTTTGTCTGAAGTGTTGTTAGACGTAAACCTGCTACTGCGCATTATTACAAGTCTAGCAATTATTACTGTAACCAGTGTCAGTGGATAAGTTGGGTGATGTAGTATTGAAAGACAACTTCAAACTATATTGACTTTCCTTGAATCACAATCATCTGATCTTGTGTTTGCCATTGTTGCACAAGTTTGAGTCGTGTCCATTTTTTCGTAGGAGGTATTAAAAATTCCTGAATTATAACTAAAATAGAAAATGTGGGAGCTATAATATATAGTTATAGTTCTGTATGTTTAGATACGGGCCCGGTACAACACTGGTTCATTGCGTGAATTATAGCTTGGGCTCCTAAGGTCAGTGGTTCGAATCCGCGTATCGCTTTAGCTCTGAAATAAGCATCATACGTGCATAGATAGGAACGGTGAGCCAGCGTCTAGATATAATGAGTGTAGGCTATTGGGGGGGGGGGGGGGGGGGGGGTGTACTTGCCGTACTGGCATATTTTTAGTGGGGGGGGGGGGTGGGGGGGCGCCCTCTCCCCCCAATTTCGGTCGCCCCCCTCCACCACATGGCACATACCCCAAAATTTTTTCAGGAAGAAAGTTTTTGGGTCCTGTTTTGCTAAATTCAGTATTAGCGTAGCTATAATAACGTATGAAAACGTAACATTTAACGTACAATAACCATTTTTTCATGTAAAAATAGTGTCTTATCGTGAATTTAGTGCGCCCCGATCCTTGGGGAGGGCTTTCCCCCCCATATAATTTTGCCTAAAAATATGCCAGGGTGTGGGGGTGTTGAAGTGCCCACCGCCATCCCCACCTGCCTTGCCTGCGTTTGGTTAGCATTTAATTCTCAGAGTAAGCTTTTGTAAAAATTCAATCTGGCCACCAAGTCAAGTTTCGCAGCCCTTTGATGAAGGTCCTGAAAATTTAGGCTGATTTCATGTTCAGATGGCCGTCCATTTTTTTAGACTAAATTTTGCCAATTTTTTGAACCAGATACCATTTTTGGCCAATTTTGCTGCAATTTTCGGGACCTTTGCTTGCCCCCCCATCCCCTCATACATGTCTTAGTAAGACAATCCCCAGAAATTGAGATCCACTCACATGTATATTGTATGTTATCAATATGTTCTGTGTTTTTTTCAGGGCAGCCTTGGATGAAGTCTCACCTTCGGACGAGAGTCTCGACACGGATATATTCGAAGACGTGAATCTGCCGTCGCTAGATCCCTTCAAAAGCCTGATCCTAAGCCTGCTCTCTCAGTTGAAACTGGGCATGGATCTGACCAGGGTTATTTTACCCACCTTTATTCTGCAAAGTCGATCTTTTCTGGAATCACTGAGCGATTTTTTTGCTCCCTCCGGTCTTTTCTGTGCCATTGGGTCTTTGGACCCGGACAGTCGTCCCGAAGATAGGATGCTAGCGGTGCTCAAATGGCATCTTTCGAGCTACTATTTTGGCTGTAAAAATGCGCTCACCAAAAAGCCCTATAATCCGATTCTGGGCGAGTTGTTTCGATGCCGCTGGCAACCCAGGCTAGAGGATTGGCAACCCGGCGCCGCTGGGCAACCGGTGCCGGAAATCCGGTTCGTTGCCGAACAAGTTGCCCACCATCCGCCTACCTCAGCCTTTTCGGCCCATAGCTCACAGCTGGGGATGCGGCTTAGCGGCTATCTGACGACTAAGTCGAAATTCATGGGCATGTCGCTACAGTGTCAGAATGTGGGCGAAATGTGTCTGTATCTGGAGCGATTCAACGAACTTTACCGATTTGGCTACCCTACGGCGCACGCTAGGTCAATTCTGACCAATCCCTTCATGGAGCTGGGGGGTCGGATCTTGGTCACGTGCTCCAATGGCTACAGTACCCCCCTCGTATTTCACACCAAGCCTTTCTATGGCGGCAAGACACATCGGGTGTCCGGCGACGTACGCAATCCGGCCGGACTAGGCCTGTATCGAGTCAGTGGCGAGTGGACGGCTGGATTTGAGGTGACTAGACTATCGGACGGAGTTTTGATTGACAGCTACTCTATTCCGGATGATTGTCGCATTGGAGACCGGTTTCTGAGACCCCTAGAGAAACAACATCCCCGCGAGTCGAGACTGCTATGGCAAGGCGTAACGGAGGCCTTACGCGAAGGCAATCTGGAACGCGCAACTGCGCTCAGGGCGCAACTAGAGAAAGCGCAACGGATTGAAGTGGAGAGATTGAAGAAAATGAAAATATCCTATAGGAGCCATTATTTCACGGAGGATGCTGCCAATGAAAGATGGGTCAGCAAGTCTGTGCAAATTCCAAACTTGTGATAATCAGATTAGATTTTTTATTTAGTATTTATATTAATATTAATACTTAATAATTGGGTTGCCAATCTTCGCGAAACAAAGGCAATGCATTGTTAATATTTAAGTGAATGAAATTGGTTGTCGATATCTTTTGGTTGTACATTGAGTTTTTTTACAAGAACTAGGTTCAAAACAAATTTTATGAAATCTGGCCAATGGTTAATGGTTGGCCGAAATGTTGTAGTCGAGTGATTTTACAGTTTATATAATATTATAGTTAAACTAATATTTATTAACAGTATTTAAGCCATTCAGTTCACCTTACCCTCTTGTAATTCTAAGGATCCGGCCTCTGTTTAAAAAATGCTGCAGAGTGCAGATTACCTATGGACGTCCTTTCTCACAATTATGAACCAAGCCTGAATTTTACCCCAAAATGTGCCCAAAGCTGAACACTTAAACCTGGAATAACAAAGTGAGCTTGTAACAAAATTGTATGAGCAACTTTTTGTTCGTTTTCCTTGTTTGTGATTTTGTGGTATGTAATGAATTTTACGAATTCAATAAAAACCTCTTGTTTTTTACATTATTATATTATACATCATATTTATGTTTAAAAGTTGTGCTAGGTAAAGATTAATAAACTGTGTGAACAATTTGTAACACCCAGTGATTGCACTTTTGTCCTTTTGTCTACTAATTTAATTTGTATTCCAGTAAAATATTTTTGAACTTGTTTTTGTTTTGGTAGTTTTGTTGGCACTTTAGGAGTTTTAGGACCTTTTATTCCTTCCATTAAGACAACAAAATTACGTCTTGAGGTTCTAAAGTGCCTACATTGTACCTAAAGTTGAGCTACAGGCCCCAGCCCACAAAATAACGACAATCACGCCACTACTAAATTTCAGTGTATGAAATTAGCTGGTGGCTTCATTCTTTCGTAATTTTGCCTGCTGAAACGGAAGTATGAATGCTCCGTAAAACCGTTTAGTCAAACTTGTTGAATATAGAGACAGATAAAAAGTGGCCGGCGCAGGGGCACGCTTACAAAAATCTGTAAACGTTTAAACGCGTTTAACGTTTAAACGGTTACACAAGTGAGCGTTTAAACGGTTGAACAAGTAAGCTTAAGCGTTTAAACGGTTGAACATGTAAGCGTTTAAGGTGGTAGTTCCAGAATCGCAGTTTTTTTACGTGAGGCTTTTTTCAAAGCTATTTTTTAGAACAACAAGTAAAGCAGGAATAAAATGGCTGCAAATTTTCGAAACAAGACTCAAAACTGTCTACTATCACGTTTTGATCACTGATAAAATCCAAAGTTAAGACTAGCTACTCCACTGGCTTACAGTTTAGTAAGCCAATGTGGTAGCTAGTCTTAACCATGGTATTTTACAACAAATAAAAAATGCTCTGGGTGTTTTTTGGTGTAGTTTAAGAAAATCATAGTCTCTTTACTCATAGTGTACAGATCTGTCAGAAAAACGTGTCACTGCAATTATGGAACTACCACCTTAAACGCGCATAAAACGTTTAAACGGTTACACATGTAAGTGTTTAAACGTTTAAACGTACTAAACGGTAAACGGTTCGAAAACCGCGTTTTTTGAACCAGTAAACGTTTAAACTTTTCCAAACCGTTTAAACGTTTAAACGGTTCAAACCGTTTAAACGTGCCCATGCCTAGTCACAACTGCTGTTTTGTCTCAGGGTTTAGGGCGGACTAAGCAAGACTTAGTCAAGAAGTTGATAAACTATTTAATCACTGAAAACAATGTGCACAAAACAAGACAAATTTTAATCCAAAATCTAAATCCTACAAATATGTCCAAATCCTGGAGTTTTTATTATTAAGCGTTAGTGTTTGTGACCCACCGCGTAAGCCACCAGCCGCCGCAACTTTCGAAAAAACAAATTGAACGAAATCCAGTGTCATTTTGGCTGCTGAAACGGAAGTATGAATGCTCCTTAAAACCGTTTAGTCAAACTTGTTGAATATAGAGCCTGCCAGAGCCAGACTGTTATGCCGGCATAATTTCGTCGATTGGTCGAATGTGGCCAGCCGACCGGTGTTTTTTGCCAGGCGGGCTGGCCAGCTGATTTCAATCGGCCGGCTGGCCAAAAATTCCGGCCGGTCACAAACACAATTAGCTCGATTCATACTTACAGCCGTGTCCCCGTGTGTCCGTTCAGCCGACAAAATGACGAAATAATGACGTCACAGGCGCTGGCTGATCCACTGTTCTAGGCTTTTAGTGACGTCATTCTGCTGCCTGAACGGACATACGGCTGTAAGTATGAGCCTTACGCGTCAATAGTATAATCTTCTCCGTATCCGCTCAAAGGAGCAGTCGCGGCTTCGCTGTCATCTCTGCCCTCGGCTACGGTTTCTGCCGACAAAGTGCTCACTATGGTGTAGCGTGAGACACTTTTGTCGGTCAGGGGAACCGTTTGCGATTCCAATTTCTCCGTTTCGTCAGTCTGGGACAAGTTGTGCTCCGCAACCAACCAAGTTGGCGCAGCGGCGCTTTCTCGTCTTCGTTTGGAGTTGCTCATCGGTCGAGCGATCGAGTTTTGACGGTTCATCAACGATGCGCAAGTGGTGGCGATTCCGGTGGCAAAAAGGTTGAAAATTTGCTGACGGTTCCATAATTCTTCGTCGTAGCGAGCCATATAGACCGATAGAGAGAACATGGCTGAAACTTCGATCAATAGAAACGAGCCCATGACGAAGTAAAACGAGAAGCCGTAGGAAAAGTAGAAATCGGGTGGTTCGATGGGACTTTGGGCGTGGATTTTGTTGCCTGCTTCCCGCGTCAGCGTGGACACGTAGACCACCAGAAACAGAAGAATCAGAAGGCCTGAAAATCACAAAACAATGTTTTTCAACTTTTTTTGCGCAATTTTTAGAGGACAAACAGAGACCTTTATGGGCAAGTTTGATACGGATTTTTGGGCTTACTGTTTTAGCGAGTCAAAGTCAGACTGTGCTTTCGGTACCGGATGTTACTAAAGTCAAGAGTACATAATATGACTCTTATTATGGACTCTTGCTAAAGTCTAACCAAATCTGAAATGTTAAACACTGAGTAACAACAGATGGCGTCGGCGTGATATTAATAGCAGCCAGTCACTGTGCTCTTGATGGCTGATGTTTTTTGTTTTTTTCGTCAAAAATCACATGTTTTGTTTAGTCTTACTGTCAGTGTTCAACATTTTTTGGTCAGACTTGAGTTAGACTTGAATTTGAGACTCATAGGAACTAGGAAGTCCGTTTAGCTGCAAACAGTATAGAACAATCACGTCACAACAGACAAGCTAATCTTATACACTAGTATTTATCTGTTACTGTCGTGATTTGTCGTAATTTTGCCGACTGAACGATCATACGGCTGTAAGTATGAATCGACCCTTATAAAACTAACCGGAGAGAACGTGAATACTCCCGGCGACGAATATGATGGAATATTTGGTGTGTCTGAATACGGTGGACAGAAAGGTGCAGACAGTGCCCACCAGACACATCAGCAGACACAGCAGTAGGATGATGATGGTCTTGCGAAGGGATACTGCAACACAACGCAGTCCTGGGAAATAATTCAGTCTAATTACACTCTCATAAGCTCGCAATTCAGCATTTGTGACAAATTATAAAAATTACAAAATCTTTAGCACATCTTCATTGATTAGCTCATGTTTACTAGAACTTAGGTTTAGGTTCAAGCTCCGGCGTAGCATTGGGCTGCAGCTTAGACTTGGGCTAGGCTTAGGAAAGTTAAGAAGCAATAGCCGCCTACTACATAATTTATCAGTTTCTGCCTTTTTTGCGAATAGTAAACGTGAGCGGTTATCTAGAAGCTAAAAGGACGTTATGCTTACTGAGGAAATGTCCTCGTGGTCGTGTCCTTAAACGTAAAAAAGCAAAACTTTGCTACGTACTTTTTTTACTTAGCTGCAAAATTTACGCTTATGCCTATGTTATGCTCACGCTATCGTTACTCTTTGCCCTTATCCGAAAAAATTGCTGGACTTCAATGTACCTAATAATTTTGTTAGTAAATCATTATTGTACATAATAAATTACATACCTACCTAGTAAATTTATACTGAAGCCGGAGGCTAATTTCGTATAAGGATTCTGGATTTAGGCAGAAGGAAATCTGCCTTCCATATACAATTTAATGTAGGTATGTATGTAATAAATGCTTTCTTACATTCCAAAGACGCAGTGACGTCAGATGGCTCAATCATGGCCCCAGGGAAGTGGTTTATGCGCTCGCAGGTGAATGGCGTGGCTGCTAAAAAATATTACCCATGGTTTAAGAAAATCTACAAATTTTGTAACAAAAAGACTATATTTTGTAATGGAATGTAACGTCAATTTGCAAGAATGAAAGAAAAGGAGGCGCCGGGAATCGAACCCTTGCCGTTTGCTTCGAACACAAGAATGCTACCGCTACACCACAGCCCCCGAGTCTAGTAGGCCCTAATTATCATTTACAACACGTAAACCATGGTTCAGCAAAACCACCTTTGTGAAATCCACTCTTACAGTTTTGTTGCGTTAAATATTAACAAGAGTACAATGGCACTCTTCCCTATCCTAGCTAATCGGCTGGAACGATGCTCCGGCCGAAATAGCCCTTTTATGCCTTGATTTCAGGGGGGGGGGCTTGAAATCAAGACACCACCGAGTTAATGCTGGTGGTCTTGTGAAACTAGGTTGGTACCCCCTGAAATCGAGTTTGAGCCATAAAAAGGCTATTTCGGTCGGAGCATCGTTTCTGAGTATAGGAACAGGGAAGAGTGTCATACTCTTCCCTTATGTGTACTCTTGATATTAATAGACATGAGAGCAGAGATGCACGGGGGGAATTGGCGAGGGGGGGCGGAAGGGGGGTGGTCCCTACTCCCTACTGTCGGCCATTTTTCAGCGACAGCCAAACAATTTTCTCCCTTTTTTCGATTTTTAGCTCATTTTTGGGGTACTTTTTTGGCCGCAGGCGAAAAAATTTTCCCGTTTTTCAATTTTTTACGCATTTTTGGGGCACTTTTTTGGCCATCGGAGGAGGGGTGGAGGGTTGAGGGGGGGGGATGCCGAATACCCCCCTACCCCCCGCCCCTATGTGCATCCATGCATGAGAGCCCGGTTAATACTCGTCCTGACACACTCCTTTTATTCCCTAGGCAGCTCCAGAAAACTGACTTTAAGGTAGCGCTCAGCAACAAAACTCATGTTCGGCGCTAAGCTCTTGCAATAAGTAGCAATACCACTTTAATTGTACATCAAAGAGACTTCAAAAAAACCTATTTACAATACAGTTCAGCACTTTAATGTGAATGTGTCAAATTTTATGACCATGTCGAATTTTCTATTCACACTAATTTTGTTTTTGACCTAACTCAGCGAAACTTCAACCGATTTTGACAATCTTGGTATCGTTAGAAAGATCTTTTAAAAATCTAGACGTCAAATGTCTTCGATTTTCGATTCCAATTATTGATTTTTCAAAAAATCGATTTTTCCAAAATCAGTTGTGTTTAAGCGGCTACAAAAAGTGCTGAGAGCCAAAAATTTAAAATCGAAAAAATTCGACGTCTGCATTTATATTCTTTCTTTCATTGTGCAAAATTTCAACTCGATTCCAATTGGCAGCAGGGAGCTAGATCAAAATAAAGTAGTCGACTTCGCTGCGCAAAAATGTGAGGTTTGCCCACACGTTTCACTTTTTAAAAAATTAGACCTTTCCTAGGCCTGCATAGTTCCGTTGAAAAAGTTACCAAAAGCCATACTCAATTTTTTAGGAAATTAAATCAAAAATTTTACATTTTCGAAGATTTATCAGCTTTTTAGGTTTTTCATTTTTTATTTGCTATTTTCCCGGCTAAATAACTCAGCAAAGCTTTAACGTATTCTTATGTTTAATACATCATTTTAAAGCTAAGAAACCGCGTATTTCAGTGATATGAGTAATCAGTTTATATTAAAACAAAAATTTTTATGCTGCCGCTACAAAATCGTCCAAAAAATATTAAAAAAAAATTTTATCGCAATATGCACATCAAATGAAAGCTCTTTTCATTCTGAACAACTTTCCTTCAAGACATTATGGTCAAAAATGTCGGTGAAAAAAATTAAACGCCAAAGTCGGTTCCCCTGAGCGCCACCTTAATATGTTCATTGAGTCATTTTCAGTTTTTAAAACAATTGGGGTCAAGGTCCAGTTAGTATTCAAAAAATTACGCAGAGCGATTTTGTCGATCCGCCAAACCATCCGATCGAAAACTGTCCTTGTCTTTTTAAGGACAAGTATGAACCGGGCCTTAAGGAACAACAACAGCTAAAACCTACGATCAGTCATGCAGTAGATCCAGGGTCCAAACGTCGCGTTTCGGAAATATTCAGGTCGCAAATATTCGGGCAAATCCAAAGCCTCTTCGGATAAATTCTTGGTCCAATGTTTCAAACGTTCCGAGGTATATAACCACTGATTAGTCCCCGTGGCTAAACCTAGGCTTAGACATCCGGCAAAAGAACAGATTAGAGTCAACTGCATTAATCTTCGACGGTTCGTTCGTGACACCTTCATGATTTTATGTCGTTGCATGGGTTCGTAAAGCATTTTTGATCAAATTCTCGACTTTTTACAGTCCTAAATACAATAAGCATAATTGTGCCCATTTTTAGCAGATGCACGAAACCTAGAGAAAGACTAGTTTCGGCAGAAAAATGTTTGAGAATAAATCGAATTAGGTTATGTTGAAATTAGGTCTTTTGAAAAATAAAATACTTCAGAGTTCTCGCCTTTCTTGAACCTAATAACTTGGCCTGCTAATTTCGGTAAAAGAGTTGGCACTTTGAAAGGAGTTAAATAGGCTAGATCCTTTCATAGGAGTTCAAGTAGCACATTTGAACAACTTTTTTCAAAAGGTCATTTTCTGGGGAACCGAAAACTTAACTTGGGCTTGTAAAAACACTCAACTTTTTTGGTCATATTAAATAGTTTGCGTCAGTTCGAAGTTCAGAGAGCATATAGAATCAATTAACTCACAGTTAATTGGTTATTTAAGACAAAAATAAGCTTGAGCAACTCGTCTATATTGTGATTGAAAAATTATTAGTTCGTTCGCTCAGCCGGTCGAATTACGACATAATCACGACGCAGTTTGATCTCATACACTATTAGTGGCGTGATTATTTCGTAAGTTTGCCGACTGAACGGACATACGGCTGTAAGTATATATGAAACGACCCTTATGACCATCTCCAGACACAAGTATATATGCTCAACTGTTGAAAAGCTGCAGCCCTAAATAAATTCAATTCACAGCACAAAGGTGATCTAACGAGTGTCTGAGCGTGCTTGAAGTGGCAACAACTTGGCTGAGAAATACTTGATAAATATTTCCGTGAGTTTTGCCATTCCCAATCCGGTTAAACGTGCATATAATTATTATAAACGTGATTCGATAAGGCAAGGCACATTTCTAATAGGTTTTAAGCAGAATAAAATTAATGACTAGTCACTGTATAAGCCCAATTCGTAGCTCAAGCACATACATACTGTAACGGGGTCAAACTATTAGGGTGGGGTGGCTTTCCAGCCAAATTTTGGGGACCCTCACCCTGCTGATCGACCAAAAATACCGTAAAATTAGCTAAGTTTTGTAGTTAATAGTTATCCCATAAAAGCTCCACTTTTACTAAATCTTGTATAATTTTCGGGGCCCTGCCCCCCAATTTTGGGGGAGAGTTCCCCCATCACGCATATATTCGGCCGGATAGTGTATATAAACATTCGCTGGTTGGTGTATAGTTTACAAAACCCAACCCTCAAATAGGTCCGCAAATATCATTAGTCAATAAACTACTGTTTCCGGATTACCAGCTCAACTAAAAAACACTAACTACGTTGACGCCTTATCTTAATGGCATTTTTTTCGATTTTGCCAGTTAACGGATATATGGCTGCAAGTATGAATCAACCCTCAAGACAACATAATTGGGAAGTTGCTGTGTTAAACTTTATTAATAAGAATAGCTGCATAAAATTTGCACAACCAATTCACAGTCAATCTATACACACAGCCTTGAACAACGTCAAAAGTCAATGCTCCACCCAAAACATAACTGGACCGCCCATTTACTTCAACTAGCTTATTTCGATACATATTATACCGAAGTGAAATTAGTAAATTAATAAATTAAATTAGCTAATTTAATCCAAAAAAAGGTTAGAAAATTGGTCCCGGTCCGTCACTTTAGTCCCCGCTTACAAAAAACCAGAACTTAGATAAACTCAGCTATATTTTGTTTGTACGTAATTAGACTATATATGCTGTTGCTTGTTTGTGTTGTTTTATGTATAATAAAAATATAGCATTTTTATTTTCGTTTGAGTTTACGAATAAGAAAATAAAAAACGAACCACTCTATTTTACAAACAGATATATAAAATGAGATCACATTCATTAAAAATAAAAACAATGACAGAATACTACAAAAAATATTAACAATTTGAATAAACTGCAATAAATATATAAAGTGCAAATAAAAGTAAATATTAGTGAAAAAAGATACACCATGATAGTTTCAAGGAAAATCTCACTTGGGTATTTTTCGAAATTACTTTTTTGCAAAGCCTCCATATAAACTAAATTTTAATTATAGTGCAATTTTTTATGAACACTGTGTAAAAATTGCGAAACACTGTTAAATCTACTTATTTATTGTTGCTTTGTAAACTGAGACAAAAACAGAAAATATTGTAAAAATATACAAAAATAATATTTTACAAATTGTACTTCACACAAAATAAAGGTAAATACAATGATATTGCATGCCTCACATTACATGTCTGAGTCAAAATCGTATATATCAAGTATTTTTACAAATTACTGCTCAAAGTTTATTGTCTACGAAAATTGCGATCAAATAAGACGCGACGTAAAAATAAAAACACTAAATAGAAGCGTAATAAGGTCGTGATAGGTTTGATTTTGCGGACATTAATTTTTGACACTTGAGTATAAGAAACACTGTTAATAGGTGGTGAAACCTGGAAAACGTCGGCAAAAAACTTCAGAGCGAAAGTTTATAAAATGGACAGTTTTTTGGCAATGTCGTAATATTGGTCCACAAAAAGATGTTGATAAAATTTATTCTGTTTTCTTCAGTAGGGATTCGGCGTGAACTTTCAGAATGGATAGCTAAAACAGTGGAAACAAAATCTAGCGTAAGTCTCATTTTTTGTGGTAGGGGTCCCCCTTCATTCCCCTAAAACATGCATGTCCACTAGGACCAGTCATTGTCAAACACCAGAGTATCAAGAGTATTGCAGTCATGTCACACGTAAGTACCAGTCCAACAGTATTCCAGTCATGTAACAGGTGGTAAGTACTAAAGTCTGACCAAAAATTGCTGACAGAGGAGTTCACTACGAAAAGAACTACTTGCCAGCATCAAGAGTACAGCGAATAGCCACAGAAATCACGCCACCTGTTTCGTCTCGGGGGTTCATCAATAATTTCTGGTCAGACTTTAGTCAACGAGTACAGGAATCATTGTCCACATGTAGTCATGTAGTACAGGTAGTCGGTTTATGATACAGATACATGGAAGCAAATTTAATCAAGTCACTAGAAACATCAAGTCTCAAAGTTGCACGAGTCCGGGCCTAGGGCAGCAGAATAAGTCAGAGAAATTGTCAATTTTTAGGCCAAATTTGGTCAATTGGGGACGTGTCCGAAACGTTTTCCGACTAAACCAGAATGATCAATAAATAGACCTTACGAAAATTGAAAATTTTTTTGCAATCATTTTTTTTGCAATTGCGAACGTTTTTGCGCCAAAAACCCAGCCTCTCCAAATTTTTCGCAATCATCAATTTTTTTTGCAATTGCGAACGTTTTTGCGCAAAAAAACCCAGCCTCTCCGGCAAAATTTTAGGGAAATTAACCCCTGATCGACCAAAAATACCATAAATTTTGCAAAATTTTGTAAAATTTTCCAAAAAAGTGCAAGCAAGTAGTCGCAGCTGCAGAAGTCATGCCACTAAAATAAGTATATAAGTAGTGCATCTTTTTTATCAGACGTAGTTCCCAGTATTAGTACCCTATTTCTGATTTCTCATTCTGGCAATCCTTTTCCTTTAACTCAGTCCTAACCTCCGTAATCATGGCCAATAGGCGACCCACAGACGTAACTGCAACCGCTAGCCAGAAAAAGGCAGACCTCGGGTTGAGCACCCCGTGTGAGCCCATATACAGGGTCAACGGCAGCATGTACAAACAGTTCATCACGTACACACCCAGAGGGGACTGGAAATCTGAAACAGAGGCTCGCACAGCTTAGTCCTCAAGTCTAGAAAAACGAGGTGTGACGTTTATAATACTCAATACGACCGAGTCTCGTTTTCGCACAAGTGTAGCATATTAAATGGCAGATAGCAAGAGCAACACCAGCGTTTTTTTCATTCAATCTTGCATTTTAGATTCCTGCTACTCTAATCATGTGTGGTGTGACTAATCAAACTAAATTAAATCTAATCCATTTTGATTAACACATTGAGTAATGGGGATTGCTGAATGAAAAACAGCAATATGCTATTATAACGTACATATTATTAATATTAAGTCTCAAGTATTAGTACATCACAGCAAACGTCCTGAGAGGCTGAGGGTTCAGTCGATTGTTAGTCGCAAAAGAACAAAAGACGTATATGGCTTGATCGTCTGAAAATGTTTTGAAGATACACACATTTTCGGTGCAAAGTAGACGTAATTTTGTGGTTTTATACGTCTCCGCCGGCTGTTCTACGTGTATTGTTTTTTATTTTTTGCTGTTCTATTTTAGAAAATCGTGTTCTAAAGAACATAATTTGGAACAAAAAACTGTGTCTAGAAATTCCACTAAAGACTAAAAAGTTCAAATAGAAGCCATACTTTGTTTTGACACAGAGCGAACAACTGGATTTTGCTGGCCAATTTTCTGCTTCCACTCCGGCCCCAGATTGTGAATTGCCACAAACGTCAGCCACTCAAGGCACGCCACAAAATAGCCTGCCTGAAACTACCACAGACAAAACGATGGGTCTTTGCCTCCAATTTTGCAATATGGTTTGAAAAATTTTTGCAATCGCCCACATTTTGCCTCTGAGAACGTCTTTGCGAAAGCCAAGAGCCATTTTGACGGGCTGCAACAAAGAATTGGAGTAATAGTTCAATAGTTTCCTCAATTTTTTGTATCGAAACTGGCTTTGCTCCGAAATTCATTACCACAAAAAATATAAATTTGACCTGGGCCCGCTTTCATAAAAGAACTACTAATAACTAATAACTAATTATTAGTTATTAGTCCGCTAATATTAGTGGCCTAATATTGCGTTTCATAAAACTTAGCTGCATTCAAATATTAGTTATTAGTACTAATGCACCAATACTCGAATGCATTTGCCAGCGTAGCTGCTCGCTGTCCGGCAGCATGCTGATCCGTGCGCGCGCTTAGCACGACACAGGTGTGTGTGTGTTTTCACTACCTCTGCTGATTTTGACCTGATTTCATTTGCTATTAACGAGATAACCGGGGCTTGGTGGTTTTTCCGCATTTGCACAAGGACAAAACAATACGGACAAGGACAAACATGAATCGGCTTCAGTTTACGAAGCTAATTATACTATACTATAAAAAGATACAAATATATATACGCACCTTAGTAACGCTGATCCAAACGAATCCTCGCTCGCAGCAATCCACAACAATATCTAGCTGAAAAAATAAGTAAAAAATTGTAACTTCAACAAAATAAAATGGAAATTTAAAACGCAATTAAATTAAAAAAACAGGTATCAATTTTTCAATTTAAATCTTGGCATCCAAACAAATACCCCTCCCCTCTTTCCTCTCTTCTTTCTCCATTTGTGTTCGAATGTAAGTTAAAAATCGCTTTGTTGGTGTTATTGGACAATCAATTTATTGGAATACAATTGTCTTGGGCTGTAAAAGATTAATTAGATTTTGCGTTGCTTGGTGACGCTCTTTCATTGCCTTTGAGTGGGGCCCCCTCAATCTTGGGATAATTTTAAAGTAATATGTTTGGGGAGTAGAGTCTTCCCTTCTTTCTCTGAAGTTTAATGTGTCGCTGGTTTGGGTAGTGGTTGGGCTGTATATACTTTCAAGATCTTTGTTTTTGATTTTTGCTACAGTTCTGTGCATACTATATAATTGGAATTTACAGTTAACTATGTGAGGCCACTTGGCATAAGAAAGTTGACCAGCAGGAAACACTACAAAGATATTAATTAATGTCACACATGAGCATATTGGAAAGATAGTATGTATGAATTAACAAACCTAATCCCAGCAGCAACCAAAAAAAAAACATAGAGCAAAAGAAAAAAAAAGCAGCACAAACAAAAACCCAACATCAATAGAAAAGGAAAGAAAAGTGGAAAAAAGCGATACAACACAAATGACGAGTCGCGCGAATAGGTGCAAAAGGTTCACAAAGTCATACATTTTTATTGTGTATACTGTGTTGTTACCCGCTGAATACTGATAAACTAGAGAAACAACCACACCACGTATAAAGTTTTTCCGTTTCGGAAAAATTATTCGTTCATGTTTGGTGTGAAGATTCGCTTGATGACGAATAGCAAACTTTCACGAGAGGAAGGATTTTTTTGCCAAAAATATAACAAAGGGGGGACCAAGGAAAATTTTTGCCATATTTTTATTGAAATTGTTACTGTTTTTTTTAAGTTACAGATTTGTTTTATACGAACGAAGGTAGTTGGTTTTAATTCCTTTCATTTATTGTTGTTTGTTATTTTTTATATTATATATTCAGCTAGAGATATTAAACCAATAGTTATGTAATTGCCCTTTGTTTTCGAGAATTCCGTTAACTAATAAATTTTTTATTGATAAAATATAAATAGATATATTTTTAAATTCCAGATATTTTCTATGTTTAGTTTTATATAGTAATATTATATATAAAGAGGTAGAGACTAGCGGCCACAAATGACTATTCTCGTGTCCCGTAGCCGTTTTTCTCGCACCATTGAGAAGGAGACACGCGAGCTAGCGCGACCCCTCCTCGTCTTTTTTCTTCTACACCACACAAACCGCGGCACGTACGAGGCTTTATAATCTGAATACATACTTCGGCAGTTGTTGTATATCGAGAAGGATTGCGTTTGGATACATGCGTTACTAAGGTGCGTATATATATATATATATTTGTATCTTTTTTTATAAAGTATAAGTATAATTCATCTTCGTAAACTGAAGCCGATTCATGTTTGTCCTTGTCCGTATTGTTTTGTCCTTTGTGCAAATGCGGAAAAACCACCAAGCCCCGGTTATCTCTGTTAATAGCACAATGAAATCAGGTCAAAATAGCAGAGGTAGTGAAAACACACACACACCTGTGTCGTGCTAAGCGCGCGCACGGATCAGCATGCTGCCGGACAGCGAGCAGCTACGCTGGCCAATGCATTCAAGTATTGGTGCATTAGTACTAATAACTAATATTTGAATGCAGCTAAGCTTTATGAAACGCAATATTAGGCCACTAATATTAGCGGACTAATAACTAATAATTAGTTATTAGTTATTAGTAGTTCTTTTATGAAAGCGGGCCCAGGTCAAATTTATATTTTTTGTGGTAATGAATTTCGGAGCAAAGCCAGTTTCGATACAAAAAATTGAGGAAACTATTGAACTATTACTCCAATTCTTTGTTGCAGCCCGTCAAAATGGCTCTTGGCTTTCGCAAAGACGTTCTCAGAGGCAAAATGTGGGCGATTGCAAAAATTTTTCAAACCATATTGCAAAATTGGAGGCAAAGACCCATCGTTTTGTCTGGTAGTTTCAGGCAGGCTATTTTGTGGCGTGCCTTGAGTGGCTGACGTTTGTGGCAATTCACAATCTGGGGCCGGAGTGGAAGCAGAAAATTGGCCAGCAAAATCCAGTTGTTCGCTCTGTGTCAAAACAAAGTATGGCTTCTATTTGAACTTTTTAGTCTTTAGTGGAATTTCTAGACACAGTTTTTTTGTTCCAAAGTATGTTCTTTAGAACACGATTTTCTAAAATAGAACAGCAAAAAATAAAAAACAATACACGTAGAACAGCCGGCGGAGACGTATAAAACCACAAAATTACGTCTACTTTGCACCGAAAATGTGTGTCTCTTCAAAACATTTTCAGACGATCAAACCATATACGTCTTTTGTTCTTTTGCGACTAACAATCGACTGAACCCTCAGCCTCTCAGGACGTTTGCTGTGATGTACTAATACTTGAGACTTAATATTAATAATATGTACGTTATAATAGCATATTGCTGTTTTTCATTCAGCAATCGCCATTACTCAGTGTGTTATTCAAAATGGATTAGATTTAATTTAGTTTGATTAGTCACACCACACATGATTAGAGTAGCAGGAATCTAAAATGCAAGATTGAATGAAAAAACGCTGGTGTTGCTCTTGCTATCTGCCATTTAATATGCTACACTTGTGCGAAAACGAGACTCGGTCGTATTGAGTATTATAAACGTCACACCTCGTTTTTCTAGACTTGAGGACTAAGCTGTGCGAGCCTCTGTTTCAGATTTCCAGTCCCCTCTGGGTGTGTACGTGATGAACTGTTTGTACATGCTGCCGTTGACCCTGTATATGGGCTCACACGGGGTGCTCAACCCGAGGTCTGCCTTTTTCTGGCTAGCGGTTGCAGTTACGTCTGTGGGTCGCCTATTGGCCATGATTACGGAGGTTAGGACTGAGTTAAAGGAAAAGGATTGCCAGAATGAGAAAGCAGAAATAGGGTACTAATACTGGGAACTACGTCTGATAAAAAAGATGCACTACTTATATACTTATTTTAGTGGCATGACTTCTGCAGCTGCGACTACTTGCTTGCACTTTTTTGGAAAATTTTACAAAATTTTGCAAAATTTATGGTATTTTTGGTCGATCAGGGGTTAAGGTCCCTAAAATTTTGCCGGAGAGGCTGGGTTTTTTTGCGCAAAAACGTTCGCAATTGCCAAACAAATTGATGATTTCGAAAAATTTGGAGAGGCTGGGTTTTTGGCGCAAAAACGTTCGCAATTGCAAAAAAAATGATTGCAAAAAAATTTTCAATTTTCGTAAGGTCTATTTATTGATCATTCTGGTTTAGTCGGAAAACGTTTCGGACACGTCCCCCAATTGACCAAATTTGGCCTAAAAATTGACGATTTCTCTGACTTATTCTGCTGCCCTAGGCCCGGACTCGTGCAACTTTGAGACTTGATGTTTCTAGTGACTTGATTAAATTTGCTTCCATGTATCTGTATCATAAACCGACTACCTGTACTACATGACTACATGTGGACAATGATTCCTGTACTCGTTGACTAAAGTCTGACCAGAAATTATTGATGAACCCCCGAGACGAAACAGGTGGCGTGATTTCTGTGGCTATTCGCTGTACTCTTGATGCTGGCAAGTAGTTCTTTTCGTAGTGAACTATATTTTCGTTTATTTTAGTGCTTTTTACATTGTACTTTTACATTGTGAAACTCAAATATTTTACTCTCTGTACACATAGGATATTTTACTCTCTCATTTCATGTTTTCCTTCTCAGTGTACAGTATATTTTGTTTTACGAACTGGGGCTTCCCACCAAAAACACTAAAATTTACTCTAATCTGTTTCCGGCTGCTCACATAAATTTTACTCTCTATCCACTGAATATTTTAGAAACAGAATAAGAATAATTTACTCTCTAAAGTTTCACAGTATATTTTACTCTCTGTGGCTACCAAAAACTATCTTATAAACTATATAGCTTCACCATAGGTTACCCAGCTAACAGTATATTTTATCTCAAGTGTCAAATATTTTAATCTACGAAAAATGTTACACTATATATTTACATTTCTGTACATTATGTTTTTTATTTTATCTTTTATTTTATATCGCACTATATTTGATCATTTTAGTAAACAATAAAAATTACATATTTTAAATAAATATTTTAAATATATAATTTACTAAACATGCTAATGTAATATCATGTATATTTTACCTTATTTTATGTGAAGTACAATATATTTTATTTTTTGTATATTTTACTCTCTGTTTACAATATAACCAATTTTAGTCTAAGTTTCAATTTACATATTTACAATAAATAACTCAATTTTAATATTTCGCAATTATTTTACTATTTGTTCATAAAAAAATATATTTTATGAAAATTAAATTTAGTAAATTAATTTATGGCAAAATACAAAAAATTAATTTCGAAAAAGTACCCAAATATTTTATAAAAATTTATTATGTGTATCTTTTCTTTTTTCTTTTACAAATTTTACTCTCTGTTTTATTTTATTTTATTTTATTTTATTTCAGTTATATTCAAATTTTTTGTTAATATTTTTTTATATTTTATTGTTTTGTTTATTATTTTTAATGAATGTAATTTATTTTTTTTTTTGATAATAATTTATTTTAAAACTCTAGTTTATTTTTACAAAAAATAAAACATATATTTATTCATAAAACAACACAAACAAGGCAATTATATGAGTTCATTTACAGTACAAACAAAATATAAGTTAAGTTTATCTAAGATTCTGGTTTTTTGTAACAGGGACTAAAGTGACGGACCGGGAATTTTCTAACCTTTTTTTTTGGATTAAATTAGCTAATTTAATTTATTAATTTACTAATTTCCTTCGGTTTAATATGTATCGAAATAAGCTAGTTGGAGGTAGATGGGCGGTCCCCTACTGTTTTGGGTGGCAAAATGACTTTTGGGACGTTGTTCAAGGCTGTGTGTATAGATTGACTGTAAATTCCGATTGTCAAATTTTATAGGCTATTTTATTAAGTTAAACGCGCCGTCCCCAACATATATTTGTCTTGAGGGTTAGTTAGGTACTTTGCAGCCTAATATCGTTAGACTGGCAAAATCGAAAAAAAATGCCATTGAGGAGTGAGCGTCAACGTGGTTGGTGTTTTTTAGATTTGTAGTTTGGTTAGTTCCGGAAACAGGGTAATATTTTTTGGGCTAAATCGTCTGCAAAATTTTTTTGAGAGGCGTTTGTAAACTATACACCAACCACGAATGTTGCTATCACTATACAGCAATCTATCATGAGATGGGGGAAGTCTCCCAAAATTTTTTGGCCCCGAAAATTCTGCGAGATTTAGTCAAAATTGGAGCATCTGGGATAACTATTAACAAAATTTCACTAATTTTACAAGTATTTTTAGGTCAAATCAGTAGGGTAGAGGGTACCTCGAAAATTTGGCTGAAAGCCACCCCACCCTAATAGTTTGACCCATTTACAGTATGTATGTGCTTGAGCACGATAACTTGAGCATACATGAACCTATTCATTCATTTATACTTAAAATTTATTAAAATGTGTTGTATCGAATAACATTTATTGATAATTATATAAGCATTTAACCAAATAAATAACAAATTTCACAAAAATCTAGTCAAGTATTTATTCGCATCTTACCACTATAGCACTAGCACTGAGCTAAATTCACCTATATTTTTTGTGATAATTTATTTACTGCTAGCTAATGTTGAATCTATATACTTATATTCTGGAGATATAATTAAGTTTACGTTCATATATACTTACAGCATTATGTAGTTCTAGTCGGCAAACTTAAAGTGGTCGCGCACTTAAATAGTGTATGAGATCAAATACGTGCGTGACCGGCTGAGAACGAACTAATAATTTTCAATCACAATATAGAACAAGTACTCAAGCTTATTTTTGTCTTAAATAACGAATTAACTGTGAGATTAATTGATTCTATGTGCTCTAAGAACTTCGAATTGACGCAGGACTGTTTTAATATGACCCAAAAAGTTGAGTGTTTTTACAAGCCCAAGTTAAGTTTTCGGTTTCCAGAAAATGACCTTTTGAAAAAAGTTGTTCAAATGTGCTATCTTGAAACCTGCATGAAGGATATAGCCTATTTAACTTCTTTCAAAGTGCCAACTATTTTACCGAAATTAAGCAGGCCAAGTTATTTAGGCTCAACGAAAGGCTAAAACTACTGAAGTATTTTTATTTTTCAAAAAACCTCTAATTTCTTAAAACATAACCTAAATTCGATTTATTCTCTAAACATTTTTCTGCCGAAACTAGTTTTTCTCTCGGTTTCGGTGCATCTGCTGAAGATGGGCACAATTATGCTTATTGTATTTTAGGAACTGTAAAAAGTAAAAAAATATAATACAAAAATGCTTTACGAACCCATCCAACGACATAAAATGATGAAGGTGTGACGAACGAGAACCGTCGAAGAACAATGCAGTTGACTCTAATACTGTTCTTTTGCCGGATGTCTAAGCCTAGGTTTAGCACCACGGGGGACTCAATCAGTGGTTTTATGCCTCGGAACGTTTGGGACGCTGGACCAAGAATTTATCCGAACAGGCTTTGGATTTGACCGAAGTGTTTCAGACATCGAATATTTCCCGCAACGCGACGTTTGGACCTCCTGGATCTACTGCATGACTGATCGTCGGTTTTAGCTGTTGTTGTTCCTTAAGCGCCGGCTAAGTACTTGACTTTAAAAAGACAAGGACAGTTTTCGATCGGACTGGTTTGGCGGATCGACAAAATCGCTCTGCGTAATTTTTTGAATACTAACTGGACCTTAACCCAATCTGTTTTAAAAACTGAAAATGACTCAATGAACATATTAAGGTCGAGCTTCGGGGAACCAACCTTGGCGTTTAATTTTTTCCGCCGCCGACACTTCCGACCATAATGTCTTGAAGGAAAGTTGTTACAAGCATGAGAAATCAAGAAGTAACTCACAGTTAAATTGGTTATTAAGACGAAAATAAGCTTGAGCAACTCGTCTATATAACTGAAAAATTATTCGTTCGTTCGCTCAGCCGGTCGAATTCGACATAATCACGACGCAGTTTGATCTCATACACTATTAGTGGCGTGATTATTTTCGTAAGTTTGCCGACTGAACGGACGGTACATAATTATATATGAAACGACCCTTTTTATGACCATCTCCAGACACAAGTATATATGACGGGGCGACACTTTTAAGAAATGCTGCGATAGAAAGTGTACAAAAAAGACAAATTTTTTTTTGGGGGGAAAAGGTTCTTGCGTGACAAGGGGAGGGGAACCCTTGTGTAGTGTTTCAAGTTAAAAAATTTTTTGTGGGGGACAGGTGAATCCCCCCATTTTTTTTTCCCCACCACCCTGGCTACGCCCCTGAGAAAACCCTACATTGGGGGAGTAATTCGATAGAGTTTAAAGAAATAGAATTGGAATTACGGCTTATTCCTTTACCGGATTAAAGGGTTAATTTTTAATCAACTAAACCACTTAAGAATTATATTGAAAAACTGACAATCCAAAACCTCCAAATTCAAATGGACTTAAATTTTATCACGCTGTTTTTTTTAGTCGGACTAAACGGAGTTAACTATATCATTAATTTTTCTCACGCTGAGTCGGACTAAACGGATTTAACTATAGCGTAAATTTTATCACGCTGTTTTTTTAGTCGGACTAAACGGATTTAACTATGCACGCTAATGTTGAGCAGATATATTAAATTAGTCCAGTTTTAAGTTTTGAATAGGATCAGACTAAAATTAAACTGCTGAGACTTATTTTAACTCGTTTAGTCCAATTAACCCGATTTGCCATTTATCAACTATACAAACTAAAGATATCAAGTCTAATCCAATTGATCCGGTAAAGGGATGGGCCCTTAGTGAACAGTAAAACACCATAAGAGAATACAGTGGGCGT